>VRLP01005197.1:0-39453 GCA_009660295.1 Lophius piscatorius | reverse complement strand
TGAACCTGGACTGTTTCACTGTATGAACCTGGACTGTTTCACTGTGTGAACCTGGACTGTTTCACTGCGTGAACCTGGACTGTTTCACTGTGTGAACCTGGACTGTTTCACTGTATGAACCTGGACTGTTTCACTGCGTGAACCTGGACTGTTTCACTGCGTGAACCTGGACTGTTTGACTGCGTGAACCTGGACTGTTTGACTGCGTGAACCTGGACTGTTTCACGGCGTGAACCTGGACTGTTTCACGGCGTGAACCTGGACTGTTTCACTGTATGAACCTGGACTGTTTCACTGTGTGAACCTGGACTGTTTCACGGTGTGAACCTGGACTGTTTCACTGTGTGAACCTGGACTGTTTCACGGTGTGAACCTGGACTGTTTGACTGTGTGAACCTGGACTGTTTGACTGCGTGAACCTGGACTGTTTCACGGTGTGAACCTGGACTGTTTGACTGCGTGAACCTGGACTGTTTCACGGTGTGAACCTGGACCAACGGTTGAGAAATGAAGTCCTGGAAGCTTTTGCCGATAAAGCTCCCCCTAGTGGCAGAAATATACAACCAACCTTTCCCGAAATGAATCCAGTTCTTCCTCCCACTGAGGTTTTTATGGCTATTAAAAATTGAACATTAAACACTTTTTGAGTTGTCGCGTTAATGCGACAATGGAATCGTCGGGCCTGAGGCGGACGATTCCGTAATATCCCTGACTTTTTGAAGGAAACAAGAAATAATAAGACTTTAAAATGAATCCTGGACTGGGACCAGGAAGCCAAAGGAAAAGTTCTGTGTCCTTGTCCAATAAGAGGAAGAGCAAATTCATTCTATCCTCGCTGGAACCGGTTCCGGACAACGGACGGTTGAGATTGACCCACCTCTCGTAAATGAGTTTACGACAACAACAGAGGAGCCTTAACACAGTTATGTCCCCACACAGGATCCCTCCAGGCTCTAAAGGAAGCAGAGCGAGCGGTGCCGCCGGTGACCCAACACCTTCACCAGGACCTGAGGCTCAGAGATGGGGGGCGGTTCTGACGAGGCTGAGTCAGCTCATTCAGAGTGGACGGATCCGGATGGGAGGAAACACGAGGATCGCCTCACGCGTCCATGCACATCCTGCCGGGGAAGATTTAATTGGATTCGTGAAAGGCTTTGTCTCAACAGCGAGGGGGAACCTGGCGACCCACTCACCCACTCACATACCCGCCCACTCACCCACTCAGGCTGTGATCTCATCGCTCTCAGTGACAAAAGGACCGCCGGAACCAGGAAATGATAAAGCGAAGGGGCTCGATAGTGTCGACTGAAGCGTCTGTCGGCGTCCTTGAGGCTTTCCTGGAGAAATACTCGTAATCTGAAGAACACCAGGTGCCATAACATTATAACCACCTGTCTACTATCGTGCAGGTAGATCTTCGGCGCAGGGTAGAAGGCCAGGCTCACGGATTCGTTCGGGCTCAGACAGAAACATTGGGCCTGACCCGCACTCTAGTTGGCAGCATTATGTGGAACTTGGGGGTTCAGGGTCTTGCTGAAAGTCCCTACTGCATGTAGACATCAGGGGTCTAGTCCTGGGGTCTGTGATCTTCCAGCTTTGGTACAACCACCCACTGAGCTACAGTAGCTCTTCTTCAACATTGGACCAAAACGGGCCAGCCTTCCACGCTTCAGTGACCCAGTCTCAATTGTACCTGACCAGACCAGGAAACGCCCAACAACATCTGCAGCTCTGGAGATGTTCTGACCCAATCGTCTGATCAACAGAATCTGCTCCTTGTCAAGCGTCTCTGACGTCGCCCGTCTGTGCTGATGACGTAACGGCTGATCAGCCTCCGCTCCACCACCCACCCGTTCTGGCTGATCTGCCTCTACGATGATGAAGCTTTATCGTCTCAACTCTGCGTGAAACTCCTCGGGTTGATTTTCATCTTCATCTAATCTGGAGGCAACAGATACTTTATTATCTTCTGACGATGCCGGCGGTTTCCCCGAGGCGGTCCAACGTGCCTTCAGACTCGGCTCCTCTGACTCGTGAGCCGTAAAGGGAATAACTTAACGCATTTAAACAGTAAACTCCAGGATTAAAAAACGCCACCGCAGCAGATTCTCCGTGTGACGAAGTGACGAAGAGGAAACGCCCGGGAGTCCCTGGTAGAAGATTCCTCTTTAAAGAGTGATTTAAGGAGATCTCTACGGAGGTGTGAGGCTCTACTGCAGCGGCAGTCAGCGTTTGATCGCATCTCCTGAAAGAAAAGAACCTTCAGAAGGCAAAAGGAAAAGGGAATCTCCCAACGATGTTTTCTTTTTAACTATTTGATGAATAAAAAACACGTTATGGATCCTGTAGATTACATGGAAATAAACTCATGACGTTAAATGTTCCCCTCATAAACCCTGGAAAACGCGTTCGTTACTGTGATAAAAAATATATATATATCTTCATGTTACAAAATTGTTGCAACATGATGTTGAAATTTCCATAAACAGTTTCATTCTGAAAATAACAGAAATTTCTGACACCTGAATCTTAATTGATGGAATTTTAAACCTTTGACTACTCAGCAATATCAAACCTTTATTTCGGAAGCGGAAAACTCTAAAGTAACTACTCCCACTGTTTATCCCTGAAAAGCCCCTAATCCCCTGTGTTGTACAAGCAAAGCCCCCTGATAGAGTTCCACAAATTAAAAGCGAAACTGTCAGAAAAACAGCGTTTTCTACTAGAAAAGTGAGCAAAATACAAACGATTAGAGTGAAATGGGACATATATGTGACAGTTCTCCTCCAGTCGATTGATATGCACCAAATGTCGACCAGATGGGAAATGATGGTCAAAGGTTTTGGAGATTAGGCTCCTCCTAGTGGTGGAATTATATAACTGCCCTTTTCTTAAATGCAATCCAGTTCTTCCTCGCACTAAAGTCTATGAATGGTTCAGAGGTCACAGAATAAAGGTTCTGCCATGACCATCCCAGTCACCTGACCTGAACCCCACAGAACATCTGTGGGATTTGCTGCAGAGGAGAGTCCACCAGCGTGGACCTCAGAACCTGAAGGAGGTGGAGGAATCTTCTCAGACCTTCTCAGTCACTACAGAAGGAGACTCAGACTCAGTAATGAGATCCAGTCTGCCTACGTGAGTAAAAAAACCTCATTATGAAACGGTTACTCAGCGGGTCAGCGACTTGTGTTGACATCTTTGACCTGGTCCTGGTCTGATGATGCTCCAGGATGATCCCCCCCCCCCAACAACAGCAAACTCTGGAAAACTTTGAGGCCGGTCCTGAATGAGACCTCTGGTGCCACAGAGAGAAAAACTCGACCCGTCTTCTGACTGAAGAGTGGAAATAATCTTTTGTGTATCCAGAATAGAAGAAGTGGATTCTTTAGTCGTGTGAAAGTGAAGAAGTACTGAAACCGGCTCGAAGCTCAGATCAAAGACATTTCTATGTGAACTCAAGATTCATTTAAAGAATCAGTAACTTTACTTCAGCTTCTAGTCCTGAATGCTGAGGGATGTTTTCATCATGAGGGAACCTTTAGGTAGAACACGAGTCAAGGAAAAGAAAAAAACAGAAGAGATCACGGCTTTTCTTCATGAAGAGTTTCTGCGTCTTCATCTCGTCCATCCGGTCCTTCAGCGTGTTTTACCTCTGGAGTCTCTGATCACCTGTTCTCCGTCTCATTGTTCCTTCATCCAGCATCAGTCCGTCTAGGATGTTCTATCTAAAACTCTATCTATGATTATCTTACTATATACAACTATCTCTCTACAAGTCTATCCATCCATCTATCTATCTATCTATCTATCTATCTATCTATCTATCTCTCTATCTATCTCTCTATCCATCCATCCATCCATCCATCCATCCATCCATCTAGAACTCTCTCTCTCTCTCTCTCTTCTCTCTCTCTCTCTCTATCCTCCTCCCTCCTTCCTTTGGACCAGGAGGAAACTGAGGCCAGTCTAGGACACTCCTCTCAGGACTCCTTCTTTACCTCGGCCCTGGATTCTATTCATATTATTTGCGTTCCCACTAAAGCCTTTCACCTCGCTCCACCTGAACCCGATAATCATTTTCCCTCTCACGCGGTGAAGGGCGTTTCACTTTCACGTGGGCTCAGCTGGGATGGAGAGGAGACTCATCCTCGGCTCAGCGTCCTCCTTTCATGCCTCACCTCCGCCTGGGTTCAGCTGTGGAGATGAGTCTCCTCAGGGAGGCTAATGCCCCCCCCTCTTCCACGGAGAACTGTTACCAAAGAGAAGAAGAAGGATCATTCAGATGAGGCCACCGCTCCCTCTCTTCCAGCCCCCTGCCGGTGATGGAGGAGCCGGAGTGAGAATCAGAGGAGACCACCAGCCGGCAGCTACAGAACCTCATTAGACGGGGAAGTGAAACCTGATGGCACCCCGTTCTTGAACCCCCTCCTGAGGCCCCTATTAGCATAAAATGTAGGCTGAGGAATCAATGATTAACTCTTGTGTCTCACTACACTCAAAAAAAAAGAAGAAAAAGAAACCGGCTGTTATATTTCTACAAAATCATTTCATGTTTGAAGGATCAAACCTGAATTTAGCCTGTTAAGATTCCAGGATCCCGTCTTTGTTTGTCTCATTCTGTCCAACTTTGGAACAAACCAGAAGTTCTGTTCTTCTTCAAGTTGTTTTCACTCAACAACTTTTCCTGAGATTAATTCCATTAAATTATTTCACGCAATTAAGCGATTCTGTTGGTTTAACTTTATTTACTAGGATGGGACAATATAATAACTTATATGGAATTGGTTCAACTTTTTTCAATGTGCCGGTCCAACTAATAAAGATAAACTAACCGTACAGAATGGACTTCATTGAAACCAAATCTGTTTGGCGCCCGGACCGCCACCACTTCCTGGCATTGAAGACTGTACGGCGTTTTATACGTGCGGCGCCAGGTACATGCCCAACAGGAAGTTATTCTTAGTTTCATCCAGCGACTTGAGACAAGACGCCTGCTTGGACTCGTAGAACTTGAAGATGATGTCACGGATCTGATGTCCCCAGCTCTAGAAATGACTTGTAGGAACTGCTGGAGCTTCTGGCGGGTCCATCGTGGCCAAAGCAGACCCGACCCAGTACAAAGAGACATTTACGGGTGACAGCAGCTCGGGATAGTCACATGGTCAAACGTTGCCGGCAGTAAGAACTTGGCAGCTGGTTTAAATTTTCCTGAAGCCAACTCTGCGAGACCTGCAACACTCTTTAACTTGGTGAGGATGGCCCGGTTCTGGCTATCTCCTCTCGTTCTCCTCTTTGTTAGCGGTCCGCGGCCGGCAGAGTTGATCTCAGCCGGTGGACTGGACGGAGCACCAGGGCGCTCGTTCCCCCGCCGGTCACATTTCCTCAACAGTAGTGCGAAGCAAGAGGCGCCGCCGGGAGGGATGAGCAGAACCAATCGGGTCTTTCTGTTAGTTTCTGTCACGGCGGGTTTCACCCTCAGTCCGAAATGATTAGCTTCACCAAGATTTAAAAAGAAAAGACCATGAAGTTGAATCAACGTCTTACGAAATAAAAAACCCGACAAACCTTTATTGAGATGTTGGATTCATTGGAGGACGTTGTCCAGGCGAAGACCGTCCCCCGAGACACTGAACCAGAATATTGACTCAGAAGTGGAGAAAAGGAGGTTTTCCGTTTTGGAACAAAAGGCTGGGAGAATCTTGCTTCCATTGATGAAGACCGTTGTTCTCCGGAAGGACATCGCTGAGGTCACACACCATTGTTCCTCCATGAAGCATCAACCGTCCGTCAAATTGGTTTTGCTTTGTCCCGCCCATCGCAAATCACCTCAACAATACGGGACGCCAATATTAGACGGCAGGGAACACAAAGGGAGCAGATGTTCCGAGGACAAACTGGACTTCCAGGGGTTTGTGTTTGTGTGTTTTTGTGTTTGTGTGTTTGTGTGTTTGTGTGTTTGTGTGCACCATGTCCTCAGGACTTCCTACCTGAGGACGGACTCAGCGGACGGAACCGTGCTCCACTAGCAGTCTTGTATATTTAAGGTGAGATGTGGTGTAAGGGCAAAAACACCCCCCATCCTGATCTCAGGCCAATGCCACAGGAAGTGGTCCCGATGTTTCCCAGCACCGCGTCGGTTAGTTTGTTTGTTTGTTTTCCTCCGAAGGTCCTTCAGAGCGGTGAATCAGCGGAGCAGATGGTGACGACTGAAAGCCCCCTTAAGTTAACGGTAAAACTTCCCAACAGTGAAAGATGAATTGCTTGGAAATACTTTTCATGGGATCTGCAGCATAAAATACTTCAGTATTTCAGTCATGTTTGGTTTCCGAATTGGTTATTGGTTAGAGGTTTTTCTCTAAAACTTTTATTCGGTTGTTTGTGTTTTGAATTATAGTCAATGTTCGGTGGGAGCGTTCATGACCTCCTCTGCGGTTGGCCGAGTTCTGCCTTTGGGGGCTCGGTTGTTAAGATCCGTATCACAGTTTGGACCCAGAAGAAGAATCAGAGAGAAAGAAACGAACAGAAAGGGATTTTTTTTCTTTTCTTTTTTAGCTAAATGGAGATTCTTATGAGGGAAACAAAAGTCAGATAATATTATTTGATGAGTTTAAATTTAAATGCATTTTAATTAACCTTTATTTTAGCAGGAAAGTCTCATTAAGATTAAAAATCTATTTTTATAGAGCGACCCGGTCGAGAAAGGCAACAGAGTCGGATATATACAGAATTCATACGTATAATAATTTTACATGAATGACATGAAAATGAAAAATGATAAAACTTCATAAATTGGGATTTAAACATCTGTATTTGTCAAATACATCATTATAAATCAGTCCAAACAGACGGATGTCTCCACATCAAAGTCTTTAAAGTCTTTAATTTCTATATTTTTCCTTTTTTCTCACCTTCGACCCGAACCCAGGTAAGTGGCAGAAAAAAGATGGAGAGTTTATTTCAGCGGGATTTTTATGAATCAATATCTTAAACACACACAAACAACATAAAAGACTATTAAACACATATTTAGAGATTACTCAAAAATAGTAACATATTACTCACACATAGTAACATATTACTCATACATAGTAACAGAATACTCACACATAGTAACATATTACTCACACATAGTAACATATTACTCACACATAGTAACATATTACTCACACATAGTAAGAGATTACTCACATATGGTAATATATTACTCACACATAGTAACATATTACTCACACATAGTAACATATTACTCACACATAGTAACACATTACTCATACATAGTAACAGAATACTCACACATAGTAACATATTACTCACACATAGTAAGAGATTACTCACATATGGTAATATATTACTCACACATAGTAACATATTACTCACACAAAGTAACATATTACTCACACATAGTAACATATTACTCACACATAGTAACAGATTACTCACACACAGTAACAGGTAAAATGTTACTGACACTGTAAATAACTAATTTTAGCTCTCACCTGTCCACAGACACCAAGGTGATGCAGAAACATCTGATAATTGTGGAGATATTTGAAGTTTGTTTTGAAGTTATAACTCAGAGTAGATTTGTTAGATTATTAAAGAGAATTTTTAGTTTGTACTTTTTACTTATATTTTTTGTTTATATGTCTGGTTTGCTCATTTGTTTTGGTACCAGGAAAGTCAAATTGAGGATTTTTCATATATTTGCTTTGCAATCATAACCAGATGGGTTAAATTAAACAATTAACTCATAATAAATATATAAGTTCTTAAGTGACTTTCAATCCCTTTATTCTGATATTTTACGTCTGCTTGAGAACAGCTGGGTCCACAGGATGTCTGGCTCTACTGAGGAAGCAGACATCATCATCATCCGGACTGTAATCAAAATTCTTTAGAAAATCATTTGTATGCAAATATTTTGGGCTGGAACGTTTTAGCTGGGATTAAAAATATTTTAAAAAATCCATCATGGCAGAACTGCGGTCCACCCACAGGAAACCAGACAGTCACAAAAGCCTCTCCGCATTTTTGAAGTGGGCACAAAGGACCCTCAGGCTGCTCATCTGTCTGATCCCTCTGGGATGTTGAGGGTGGGTGGGTGAGGTTTGGGGAGGGGGGTGGGGGGGGATCTTGCTGGAGGCACAGCCAGATGCTCACTGAGGCTATAACCGCCGGAGTAGACCACACTATAATCCGGAACTGCTGTTTAGAGAGAATACTGCAATACACAAAACTGTCCCGAGATTCAAAGTGTGACATCATTTGTTTGTCTGCGCCGTTTTCCAGGATCAAACCATGAATGGAAGTCGTGCATCGGCCCCATCAGAGCCGTGTGCAATCACGGCCCGACCTCGGGCAGTTGACACGCAAAGCGTTGCTCAACCGGCGGCTGAGCAAACAGGGCCAGCTGGTAGATGTGGTTTAATATCAGGAATACAACCTGGCAAACATTGGCGGAACACATACCTCTGCCTCTGCCAAAAAAAATAAAAAAATCCTGCAGAGATCATTTTAGACGACCTCGTCCGCTAAAGTTTGTGAAAAATGTTTTTTTCTTCTTCTTCTTTTTTTTTTTGTTGCAGAATTAGGAAAAATTTGCACATCTTATGAGAATGTGTTAAAAAAAAAGAAATCCTGGATTTCAGCCAAAACGACCCATGCCCCGCCCCTCCATGGGTTTTAATCCTGCTGTATGCGAGCTGTGATGAGCTCTAGCCTAGTGGTCCCCAAAGACCCCAAAGGGTCCGAGCAGTCCAGTCCCACCTGATGAGGTCATCATCTCATATACAGTTACATAAGAAATAAGAATTAACAGTGAAAAAAACTAAAACAATTCTGGCCCCGCTACAAATATCCTCTTTTTGTTTTTTCATTCATCGAAAATATGATGATTAGAACAAGTGACCCGATTCATTTAGACTTATTCGTTTAGATTTATATGCAGAATTACTTCTGCATATTTATTTATATGCAGTTCTTCACAGTTTTGATAAAAAAATGAAAAATATTATTTGACCCTCATAAGACTTTTTGGTCTAATCAGGTCATATAATTTTAAGTTTGGGATGTCTTCACATTCTATTATGTTCCAGAATGATCCTACGTATCGAATAGGCCTTCCTCTATAGCCATTGTTACTGTGGCCCCTTGTGGTGTCCCCCAGGGCTACATCCTCGGCCCCTTGTGATTTATCCCATACATGGGTCACATTAATGTAAAGTGCATTATAAATTAAATGTATTATTATTATTATTATTATTATTATTATTATTATAAACAGGTTCAGTCACATTTATGTATAAGAAATAAAAACTCAAACTGTGTTCAACCAAACAGTTGAGCAGGACATTAAAGGGTTAATTCTCTTGAGTGTAAATAAACAAAGATTTTAATTCCAGATGAATTGCAGATTGATAATAATATGTCATAATAAGAATAATAAATGGAGCTAATCCTAAAAATATAGTTTAAGATTACCAAATAAAAAAAAATATATATATATGACATTTGAACCAGATAATTCAACTAAAACATTTTTTCAGTGTTTGGAAGGAATAGAAAAAAGATATATATTATGTAATTGCAATATTTGAATATTGCATTAATGTAATATTCAACCCCTCTGCTGCCGCAGTGCCTTTGGGCTTTGTGTGGGTTATACTCTGGTGGGTGTGATTAAAATGGACTCACAGGTAAACAGTGTTTTTTTTTTTTGTTTTAGCAGGACTGCAGCTTCAAAGGAGCGTCAGAGCGTCTATCTGCGGTGGACAAACACGCTTCGCTGCCAAACAAACAGACGACTTTCACGGATGAGTGACTTTCATCGTCGGAGGAGGAAGATAAGACTCAGCCAAAGCTACGATGGTGTCCGGTTTCCTCACAGCTAAAAGTGAGCAGCTCCAGATGCTGGGAGCTCATTATGTCAGCGGCGGATTCATTTCCTGAGTGTTCAGATAAAAAAAAAAAGTATCGCGTAATGTCGCTCTGCTTTTCGCCGGCGCCTCCGGCTGTGTGGTGACACTGCGTGTGCTGACTCAGCAGTTTGTGCGACAGCAGCGCCTCTGAGGGATTCTGCCGACAATGCAGGAGCCGTCCATGAACCTGTGTCTGGTTCATGGACCTTCAGCACGCGTCCTTCCTCAGAGGTCGTTTACGTGACAACGGTTTTCACATTCAGCTTTAAATTATTTTTTTAATGCGATTTGGCTTTTTTTCTTTTCTTTTTTTTTAACAGCAATCAAATTTTTGGGGCCTGAAATATTCCAATAATACGAATTTTTTCAAAGCAATGTTTGCTATACAAACGTTTTGTGGTATGTGGGCTACATAAGCTGTGTACATATACAGTATTTATATATATATATATATTAATAAATATACAGTATACAGATTACAGTACAATATATATATACAATATATATACAGTAATATACTGTATATATTCTGTATACTGCATATATATGTCTAAATACACACAGTTTTTATACAATATATGTTTATATATACACATCACAGTATATATATTTACTGTGTATATATATATACATCATGTATATACATTTTTATATATATATGTATATATATATATATATACTGTTTACAAACCGTGTGTATATGTATACATATATATGCAGTAAACAGATTATATACAGTTTATATCTTCTGTATGTAGTATATATATACGGTCAATATGTACCGTTGTATCAATCAATCAATATTATTTTATTTTCTCCTGCTGTTCCTCGGTGGTCGGGCTGTGAGAGAAAAACAGGACTGATGATTGCCTGGACTTCACAAACACACTCACGTGATCGTACCCGCTGCCTCGGAGATCACAACAGTCAGTAACGTCGACATGGACAGCAGCAGCAACAGTCGTCCCAGAGACAGAAGTCAGTGGACGACCCTCACCGACCGAAGACTGAGGCTCTGTTTATGTACAGACTGAGAGAAGAGTCTGTGGAAAGGAAATATACCGAAATATACAGGCCCTTTATATCTAATCTGGCCTGGGAACTTCTCCCAGGATGAGCTGGAGAGTGTTGCTGGGGGAGAGGGACGTTTGGAATACCCCTCTTAGCCTGCTGCCACCGTGACCCGACAATGACAAAGACAAAGGCTAGTTTGTGCTAATGCTACCTCCTAGCTGCACGCAGGAAAATCGTCTCTGCAAAACACGGCAAAAGTCAAAATTCAAGCCTTCCCAATTTTCTTTGTCAATTAGAAAACCTGCTTTTATAGAAGCACATGAATGTCCCACAAGTACCTGACTGTTTCATGGGACTCGTCTCCTGAATGGATCACGTCTTGTGTCGGTGAATATTAACTTTGGGTTCCTGTACAAATCTCACAAACTGATGATAGAATCGATATTATTTCAGGAAAGTGGGCCCAGTATCTTTATTTGACTATTATCGCCACAAGCCAAGATCAAAATAATATTGGATTAAACTAAACTTCTATTGTTGATAAAAAAAACAAAAACAAAAAACAAAGATGAGATTATAAATATTAACTAGACGATAATCTCCATAATTCAGAAAAGTAGAAATAGTTACCTGAGAATTGAGCGTAAACCAATGAAAGAGCAAAACAAAACCACCGACAAGGCTAGAAAGTGGGTTTGTCAGCAAACAGCGAGTGTTGCGTCTTCCGTCACGGCGGTCATGTGACCCCGAGTCTCTCACATGGACCATCAACACATTTGTGTTGTTGTTTTTATCGCACAGCTTCTGTTGTTTATCTCCGAACAGAACAAGTGATCAACTGTCCTCCCCATGATCCATAGTCAAGGCAGAACTGCACCATGGGTATTCTGTTGACTATTGATAGAGAGCTGCAGACAGATGGGGACGGATTTAGCGAGAGTAGAATTATACAGTAGTATAAAGGAGAAGCAGAGGCAAAATATTTTTACAGGCTTTGCTGTTATTCAAAAACACAAATCCAACCTTTTTCACTTAAACTTGAAGCTAAGAGGTTGATTGGAGGAAAACGGAATCATTATTTAGGATTGCGTTGCGTTAAAAGATCAACAGATATGTCCTAAAAGGGCAAGATGATGAAGTTAAGAAATTGACTTGAGGAGTGAACAGCAGAGAGGCGGGGATGAAACTTTCCCAACACTGTAAAATAAGTTGTATCAGGAAGAAACATCAGAAGGAGGGATTATACTTGACCTCCTTTAAAAAAAACAACCTGTTCTTCGGAGTATGACAGCGTAGGATTCAGGACGGGATCCATCATTCCCTCTTCCTGTGCGTCTGGGATGTGGCGTATGAAACTGCAAAACTAAGCAATGCTTCTGAGCAAAAAATAAAAATACACCGACACAACAAATCATCCGTCACCAGCCGACAAGGGTAGAGATTGTTTCATTCTCGTGACACAAGCGCTAAGAATCAGTGATGATGAAGTGTGCAAAAGTGTCAGAGAATGACACGTGTATATACAGTACAAGAAAAAAAACATTTAAGACTGGGGTGACTTGTGATTTTTCCTTCTTTTAAAGTGAGTTAGAGTGTGACATAAAAAAAAAGGATGTCCGCCTTCGCCGTAGTTCATGTTCTTATATAACCCCTGGTAGATGCGCCGGTCTTTGCACAGGTGGTCTTGATGTTCTGAGTCTGCTGGTAGCCTCCTCCAAAGGGAGATGAGGTTTTGATGGTCTCCTGGCCCAGATAGACCCGTGTTCTAATGTTCTACTGAGCCGGGCCCTGCCCTACATTCATCCTCCTCTCCAGTTCCTGCATGAATAACATATAAACAACAGAAAAGTTAATGGATGCCTAACGTAGGCTTCTCCATCAGAGCAGCGACCCAGATACCAGACAGGGAATAGCAGCGGGTTTATTTTTGCTTTCGTGGAGGCGGCGCTGTTCAACAGAAATAGAGCCTATAAATGTTTGATTACTGCCTCTTTTTTTTTTTTAGATTTATTCCCTTACTTCCCGTGACTCATCGATGTTAAATGATCCGCAACAGCCGACCTGTGATGTGACGACACTGTAAAAAAAATTCCACACAATAGATAATGAAATGTTCTGATTGCCAGAATTTTACTATAAAACACATGTTACGGTAAAATACCGTTTAAAAACAAAAGTTTACTCTAATCTAAACCTTTTTACAAGGATATTACACTAAAACAACAGTAAATTCTATATATACAGAATACAGAAACGCTAAAATGTAATATTTTTAATAGTTAGTTTCTTTACACTGTAAAAAATGTACTCTTAAAAAAACTGTAAAAACTGTCAAATAGCGACCTTTGAAGTATTACTCTGTCGAAACTTTTAATAAAATGACTGTAAAAGTATTTTTCATTCTGATTGAAAGATTTTGCAGGTATTTTCACCATTTAGCAAGACAAACCGTAATTTCAACAGTTATAAGATGCCAAAAATGACGGTATATCAAACTCATCGTATATAAAAAACTATGTTACTTTAAACTAGCTGACATTATTCTTTTTTTTTAAATGTTTTATGCTGATTTAGCCTAATAAATTTAGCATTGATTAAACTGATATTTTTTACAGTGTAGACTAAGAGCTCTGGTCTCATGGAAGATCTACTGGACCGCAAATTGCCAAAGCTGGTGCTGGTTCTGACGTGAAGGCGGCAGAACATGCGATGCGCTGCATTACTAGGCAAAAACATGGACATACACCAGATTAGGCAGGTGGTTTTAATGTTATGGCTGCATCTTGTTTTCTCTTCTTCGAAATCGGAAACGTATTTTTTCAGTTAGTTTATTGTCCTGTTGTACAAAGTAATCCTAAAGCTGCAAAAATGATTATAATGATTACCGTCTTTGACGTGTAGGGATGACTCCCCCCCCTACACACACACACACACACACACACGCACACACACACACACACACACATCCAGGAGTGGGTCATCATTTTTTCCCGTTCTTTTTTTTCTTTTTAAATCTAATGGTTCTTATGAAACGTCATCTGTGTGGAGGTCAATCCCTACGATGAGTGGGCGAACGCATTTCCATACCTCTGAAACATTTGTGGCTATTATCAGAGTGAAGTCACGACAAAAATAGATGCAGATTCATCTTTAATTGCAAAATATAAGGAGAGGAGTGGTGGGGGGAGGGGCTGGTTTGGGTCAAGGAGGGGGGGGGGTACATTCATGTAGAACACGGTACAATACAAAACAAGGTGATATGTTGTTTGGCCAGTTTATCGGTTTTCTGGCTCATAAAACCCACATGCATTAGTTTTTCCCCCGTGATAATACTCTTTCTGAGAATATACAAATATATAACATATTTTTGAGCCATAATCCTAAATCCAAATAACTTTTTCAGTCTTTTTTTTTGGATAACATTCCATCCAAGTAGATAATATCTAAATAATTCTTCTAAAAAACACATCATGCGAAAATTAATTCAGAGTATTTGCACAACACATTTTTTCGGCTCAGAGAATATTTCAGAGGTGGTGGGGGGTGGGGGAGTGGGGGGGTGCTTTCACTTCTATTATTGAATTGTATTAATTAATTATTATTAATTATTGGAGTATTTCAGAAGTTTTGGGCTAAAATTCCTTGGAAATACTAAGATATTCCTCACGTTTGATGTCACCAATGGTAAGAATAATAGAAAGATATATGACTAGAAAGTTTTCTAGAATACGTTAAGTATAATTTCTACAGTAGAAAAAGCTACTGTAGAAATTTCCAAGACCTGAATTGAAAGCGAGAATGAGTCCGAACGTTGGTTCTACTCCACATTTATTGCCACAGAGTGAAAAAACACAGTGTACTAATGTCTAAGTCCAATAGTTTGGGATATTTAAGTGACTATTGTTTGTTGTAAACACACAGACTACAAACTACAAAAAAGGTTGAGTCATCTGCATACGACAACATCCACCTCAGAAAGAACGGAAGTGTTGATGCTGCTTTTAAATAAATACGATTATATTTATTTCAATCTTAACAAGGATTTCATGAACATTACTTATTTATTATAGGTGTGAGTGATAATAGAGGGTATTCATGGGGAAATATAACAGTTAAATGATCTAAATATACCAAATATCTCTATCCATCGTGGTTTGAATTTAATTTTGGGATGTGACGATAATCTGAAATCTTTCCTTGAAGGTAAAGTTGAGATCAACCAGTTGAGGTGGTTCAACAACAACAAACTGGTAGGAGACCCCAGGGTCCACCCAGAACTCTCTGGAGGAACTGGATATCTCATCTTGGGAATGTCTCAGGATGAACTGGAGAATCCCGCCTTCGGGACTTTATCCCGAAAAGTCTGGGATATTATGTAATTGTCAATGTTTATAGATCCTTTGTGTTAATGCAATAACTCAAATCCTCTTTCATGGGTCATTTTCAAATCTTATACCCACGTAGACCTTAGTGCAGGGAAGAACTGGATGGATTTGGGGAATGGTGGGTGTATATTCCTGACTTCAGGAGGAGTTCTTATCTCCAGGGCCAAAATCTCATGATTGTTAATGAAATTCGATGAATCGACTCAAGGAGATCCGTCTCGTTTACATCCTGTTTCACTTTAACAGTTCATGCTTTACTCACTAGGGGGAGCTTTTTCTTGAAAAACACTGTTTTACAGGATAAAACTCAATAACTATTAATACTATTATTACTACTATCTTCAAAAGTTTTCATGCCATCATTTCTCAACAGTTTGTCCAACTTAGTTCAAATTGGTGCGTATGAATCGACATGAGAGGATCTATCTCGTTTATGTTATATTTTACTCTAATAGTCTACATTTCGCTCACCATGGGGAACCTTTTTTTTTTTTGAACACTGCTTTTTATACATAACTTCCAGACTGATGATCAGATTTTATCCAAATTTGCCTTATATGAATAAACTCGAGAAGATCTGTCGTGTATATATATCATTCATACTCTAATAGTTCATCATTTACTCTCACCAGGGGAACTTACTTATGAAAAATACTGTGGACATAACGAAAACATCACCTTTAATCTGAGGAGATCAATCAGAGGGATCGCTTGTACAACAGGGGATTGGGGACTTTTTTGGGGGGGATGAACCTTTGCTGACGAGGACGCCGGTGTAGGACTACAAACCATTAAATACTTTCCCCCCCGGTCCCTGTACCCTTGTGCGATAAGATAATTCACCCAATCATGCAAAAACCCCTAAACCTGAAGATCTAAAAAGTTGTTTTTTTGTGATAATAATGATAATTCTTAGTGGGAGTGTTTTTACAGGTACCGCCCACACAGGTAAAACCATTAGTCTGTCCTCGTCCACCTGTCCTTCCTAGAGGGGGTTGCATGCAGAGGGCTGATCTAGACAAAGACACAGTGGAGGAGGTCACCCTCTCAGATTCACAGGATTCAGGAAGTGATGTCACATGAGTAGTGCGTGATGTACAGTGTCGGTCCAGTTTGATTTCCTCTGTGGTCTTCATCACATTCCGTCACACGGACCTGCGTTGGGCTTGTGCCTGAGCCTTGTTGACCACACCCTGGTACATCTTGGACCTGAGGAACCGTGGGTAGGAGTCTCTCTCCATGAGGCTGAAGACTTTGGCCTGGACTTCGTTGAAGGTGGTCGGAGACGGATCCCCCAGGATCCGCTTGGTTTTTTCCCTGGTAGGAAAGTCAATGTTTACCTGCCAGGATGAAGATAAACGCACACAATTTTTTAAAGGGGGGGATTTCACATTTACATTTCACATTTTAATCTGAAGAGTTCAATCAGGGGGATGCTGGT
Source organism: Lophius piscatorius (assembly GCA_009660295.1). Classification (NCBI taxonomy): domain Eukaryota; kingdom Metazoa; phylum Chordata; class Actinopteri; order Lophiiformes; family Lophiidae; genus Lophius; species Lophius piscatorius. The sequence continues at coordinate 22,693 of VRLP01005197.1, read as the reverse complement.
ACAACGCAGGAGATTGGGGGCTCTTTCAGCGTGGGCCTAGTTGAAATCTGTTGCCTCAAGATTTCCTTGAATCCTTGGGAGCATTTTGAGGAATTTATTGTCCATAAAACAGAAAAACGGCGCTGAATACATAACAATTAGATTTCAGTACTTTTTAGGCCGTTTGGTTGAAGGGACTGATTTCCGAGAGTCCTTCAGGAAATTTAAACCGTACATTAAGCCAATAAAAAACGCTGGACATGGGCAAAATAATATCTTTTTTCATCAACAAAAACATAGTTATGAATATTGTCTTCCAATTTTCCAATCAGATACCGACACATTTTACACATTTTACCCATAAACTCTGACATATAGGATAAATCTATCCAGATAAAGTTATACAGCTAAATCCAGAAGTTTCCAAAGTTTTCTAACGGACCTCTCTCGGTGCCTGAATGTCGATGAACTCCTTAAAGATCTTGTTTGCTTTCGACGCCAGCTTGGTTGAACTCTTGATCTTTTTGTACTCCTCGCATGCCATCCAAAATTCGATGTTCTCGTCGCTGAACTCGGTCTTCAGGAACGTCCGGAAAGCGGCCAGGCCATCTGCGAAGGACAAATCAATCAGACGGTAAGGAAAAACAAAAACATTTCGGGGACATGATGGATGCCGGAGCAGGGAACTCCCCTCTGTGGGGCTTTTTTTTTCTTTCTTTTTGCCTTTAAGTCGTGATGATCACGTGAAGCCACTCCCCCACCCCGCCCCCATCCTATGTTGACATTTCATCCAGTGCGTAAACACTGCTGCTCAGGAGCGGGAAACAGCTCTCATGATTAGAACACAAACAAAATCCTCCCACAATAAGAGCTTATTTTACCCCTCATCTTCAGTCAAGATGAAGCTGATATATTCATTTACTCCCCGCTGATGATAATTCTCAGAGAGGGCTTGTTTATTTGCCGGCCTGTGTCACCTTGACATTTCATTTCCATCCTTTCTACTGTTTACCTAATACAGCGGGGCAGAATAGAGGGGGTGGTCCATCTGTGCTTACGAACAACAGAACACACAGTTATCTGTTTGTACTGAACTAACTGATCAAATAGGCAACAGGGAAACTACAACCTCCCGTCCTGTTTTTACATCTCGTGTCATTTAACTTCTGGAGAGGAGATGTAAGGATGTCCCGCTGGGCTACGAACCAGCCGGTGTCAGAACTCAAGGCTGGGGCAGAGTTAAGGGGCCAGGTAAAGACAAACGACGGAGGCAGAGGAGGTGCAGTTAATATATTTGATTCAAGTCCAAAAATCAGAAATCCAAATCTACAACCATGTGAGCAGCCCAATAAGGCAAACAATCCAAAACGCAGGGGCAAAATAGAGTCCAAGTTCAGTACCGAGAAAATCCACAAGAAATTCAAAAGGAAAACATGACGGAATGGCTGAGAGGTGAGACGACAAGACATCAACAACAAACTGGGCAGGAGGGACAGGTGAGCACAGACCATATACACCGAGGTAACGAGACAATGAGACACAGCCGGAGGGGAGACACAGGTGAACATGATGGACAATCACACAGGAGGAGATTAGAAACAACACTGGAGAAGACGGACACAGAGAGGGAGAAGGAGTGAAACACCCAAAGAAAGGATGTATGAGATATAAATCACAAAGTGACGAAAGGGAATATAAACAGATCAAAGAAACCTGGACAGGATGTGTGACGCTAATCAAAACAACAAGGAGCAATACTTGGAAAGTAAAACAGGAAACCGAGCAGGGCGATGAAAATGAACCTTCAAAATAAAACCAGAGAACCCAACGACGGCTGGATCTCATTCCCTGCGTTTAACGATCGAGTGACTTAGTTTAGTCGCAGTGGAGACGCTTTATTAAGGAGGAAGAAGCATCAAAAAAGTATATCGCCATAATCAAGTGCAGCTAAAAAAAACACCCAAAAATTATTATTTTGGTTTTCGGTTTTTAGTAGTTGCGCCCCGGAATATGAGTCGTAGGCTGGAGACCCTTTGGTGATTCGGAGAAAACAAATCATTCAATGTTTTTTGTTTAAAGTCGTGTCAATTTCATTTTTTATTTTGAAAAATTACAATTCATGTTTTCTCAAGGCGCTGTCCAAAGTCCAAACAGATGGTACTTTTTAGTCTACAGAAACCCAGTTATTCCCCCATGAGTGAGAACCTGGTTCCCTTTAACTATGTGGGGGCCGTTGGTGAAAGCGTCACATGCTGATTTTAACAACAACAACATTTAGCTCCAAATGTTAAATCTAAATGTTGAACCCTCAATGTTAGGAAAGAAGTTCAAAAATAAAAGCTCGATACAGGAAACCACCTTCTATCCACAGTAAAGATGGCTCCTTTAGCACCAAGGAGGTTTCTGGGTTAGTTCTAGGGTAGAGCCCGACCCGAAATAGTCCGGGCCCCTAAAAACCGGTGCTTGAGAACAACCAAAAGCTCCTGGGTCTATCGTCTATCTGAAGAACCTAAACACATGGAACTTAACCGAAACCTTTCCTCCATCCTTGGTTTGACGAGGAACCTTTCGCTTCAGTTATATGTTTGTTTGTTTTAGAACTGCCTCCTTTAAACACCAAGTCTGACAATCTGGACAGATTTATCGCAATTTTACTCAGACCTATGATAAACCCTCAGATTTGTTTTTCTTTCGTTGCAAAGAAGAATTTGTTCCCGGACTGGAGAACATTTGAGTTTGATTCTGGGCTCAGACTCCAGCTCCGGCGCTTCGGGTTTGAACTGACGAACCAACTGTCCAGAGACTCGGGCCCAAATACATCAGAGCAATTAGGAGCAGCTGGTAGTAACGAGGATGAAGTAGGACAAGCTGAGATCATCAGGAGTGATGTGGCACAAAAACCCAGCTGCATCTGAAGAACGGATCGATGCCAGGCTGGAAACATGGCTGCCGTGAGCTTTACGGGAAATTAAATGTCCTTGTTTGTGTTTCCGACCTAAAGAGCCGCCTGTAAATGTGCAATAATGTGCTTCCAGAGGCCAGCAGCGACGCTCTACAGAATGTTCCTGCATTAACAGGACATGTGAGAGCACTGGTCTAACACACACACACACATGCACACACACACACATGCACACGCACACACATGCACACACACACACATGCACAAATCAGCTTAACACACTGAGGAATGGACGGAGGCGCTCTAAATGCAATACTCTCCTTTTAGATGAAATTACAAAGAGGTGATTGCAATATCCCATCAAGGGAACATTCAATAATGTGTTCCTTTTGCCTTGACGCTGCTTATGTAACGTGTGCATGTGTGTGTGCGTGTGTGTGTGTGCATGTGTGTGTGCGTGTGTGTGTGTGCGTGTGTGTGTGTGTGTGTGCGTGTGCTTGTTGTGGTTCAGCCCACTAATGCTTGGTCAATTGAAACCGGATACACAGGTGTCTCACTCTCTCTGCCTGGGGAAGTGCCTATTCTTGTCTCTGTAACAAAATTTAGGTTTTCCGCTGGTGATGTTAGCAAACTAATGCCTAGATGTGTCAGACGGGGGTGTTATGTCACAACCCCTGATTGGGTAAGACGGATAACCTCCACGAAAGTACAGAACGTTTACCACAGTGGATTGGGTCTCGAAGACCTTTGGTGGCACCGAAATCTGGAATGAACAGAAATTAAAGAGACGACTAGCATGACCGCAACGTTTTTACTTGATCTTGGTTTCTGCTTCAGGCACAGATTCTGTCCACACAACCATTTTTATTCTCTAAGCAACTAAAAATCGTGCTTTATTATTGTTTTGGGGGTTTTTCTGTACGGAAAGGGGAATCCGCGGCTATCGACCATACTTGAAATCATCAATCAAACCTTTCCCCAGCAGGACGCTCATCCTGGAGGTTCCAGAGGTACTGAATCCACCGGTGTGCGTTCTTAAATGCGTCGCCACTGTGAGTTTGAAGTCACGATGCTACGTGACGTTGCAGCTTGTTAGCTGTTAGAAAAAATAAATGTTTGAGAGGCCTCCATAGGTTTGGTCCCCGGGGGGGAGGTCACAGACGAGCCCGTGACTCACTACGCTCCTCAAAGCGTTACATAAGACGGGCGCCGGACTCAGGGGGGGAAAAACAGTATTATTTAAAGGAACAGACAATTTGAAAAATGGAATAGAGGTGATATTAAAGTCCTCCACGCTGCCTGTGCCGTAGAGACTGTTCCGCCTGGGAGAGAGAAAAAATGTCCACTTACATTTGTGCGAGAGGAGACGATCAAACGACTCGGACCATCGAACGACCTCATCCGTCGATAATCTGAGGGAGAGACAAGATGCAAAGTGTTCTTTCACTCCGGCTTTGTGAGCAGGAGATAGTACTGTACGTACCGCCGAAGGACAGACGACGTACGGTTCACGGTTTGTTCACAGCTGCCGACAAGTTTTAATGTTGGATCACATTTACAGATAAATGACTGAGGAGGGAGAAGAGTGACACAATGCCGTCAACGCTACCGCCATGATTAACTCTACGGTGGTTAGTGACTCAACCTAACTGTTTCTATGACGTCATCAGTCTGCTCTAGGATCAGATCCCATAGTGACTCAACCTAACTGTTTCTATGACGTCATCAGTCTGTTCTAGGATCAGATCCCATAGGGACTCGATGATGAAGATGAATACAGTTAACTAGTTTTACTGAGTTCAGAGATAAAACTAGACAGATTTCCTGGAGTCGATTCATAGGAGATAAATTTAGACACGACTGGACTGATGGTCGGGAAGTTACCGACCAGAACCTGTGTTTTTACACTAAATATTTAATATAGGATAAACTATTATGGTGAAATAACACATGACAGATCTCCGTTTATAGATCCAAATTTGCCAATTTGCACCGTTATAAAAAAAAACCCTGCATCTTAAAACAAAATCTAAACAGGGTCAGAGTGTTCTGACACCTTACTATCAGAACCAGCATTACGTGTTTCATCATCTTTGCTGAGGGTGGCTGCTGGCTCAATCAATCCATCGATCAATCTTTACTTTGTGATGGACAAGAAAAGAGAAAGAGTAAAATGATGCCGGAGATGAAGCTGCAGGCAGGAGAAGAAGGGGAGGAGCAAAGAGGAGGTTTGTGGATGTGGTGAGAGAGGACATGCAGTTGGTTGGTGTGACAGAAGTAGATGCAGGAGACATGATGGAAACTGATGATCTACTCTGGAGACTCCAAAGGGAACTTCTAAGAAGAAGAAGAAGAAGAAGAAGGAGAAGAAGAAGAAGAAGTCTTCCTCAGCCAGCCTGGTGCTGCAGCCTTGTTTCTTTCCTGTCTGCTTCTGTTCTTCGTCGCTTCTGTCCTCTCTGCTCCTCCACCTGCTGCATCAGGGATGTGTAAACGGAGACTCGTGGCTCGCTGCTATTAATTAAATATTTCCCTCTATTTTTGGTCTGTTCCCCGCTGGGGATTAATAATTTAATACTTATCTTTCTATCTATGCATCAGTGAGTTCTGACGCCCATGACCCTGTCAGCGCTTCTTCTCTTAGACGTCTTTGGTAGGTTCTAACCCTTGCGGACCAGGAACATCCAACTAGACCTGCAGTTCTGGAGATGTTCTGATCCAATTCTCTGGCTATCATTCAATTTGAACCTCAGATTCTTGGATTAGACCTTTTCTGGCTGCTTCCAACACGTTCTACCAGTCGATCCTATAAAGGGGACACTGCAGCCAGAGCTGGACCTCCTCCTCCAGAGTCCAGGGGACAGTCCAGGACAGAGCTGGACCTCCTGACCAGCCTGATGAGTCTCCTCCTGTCCCTCTCTGTGCTTCCTCCACCCCGGCAGACCACAGCGTAGAAGGTTGCGGACGCTACCACAGTGTCATAGAAAGTCTTTAACAGAGTCCTTCACACTGAAATGGACCTCAGTCTCCTCAGCATGTGCAGACCACCTCGGCCCTTCTTGTACAGGACATCTTTGTTGTCCGACCCGTCCAGTTTATGGTTGAGGTGAACACCCAGGTATTTGTAAGAGTCCACCTGTTCGACGTCCAAACCCTGGATGTTCACCGGTGGGTTCTGTGATCACTCATCACCTCCTTTGTTTTACCAGAAGGAGTGACCAAACACTTATTAGAGGGTTTGTGGTTTGATGCTCACTTCCTGCAGCCTACTTGTCTCTCGAGCAAGATCCGGAATCACAGTTTGCAGGCTCGGTTTGCAAGCAATCTAACTGTTTTATCTTATTTCACCTGCGGTTATAATGTTATGGCTGATTGGTTCATGCTGCGTGGCTTCTGCGGAAACACATCGGTTTTTGAAAATGAATTCACCATGCAGATGATATCATTTGCATAAATGGACGCGTTTAACGTACCGCACGGATTACGGCGGCGCATTTAAGCCAGTCGAGTTTAAGCTAATTCAGTTAGCCGAGCGATGAACGTCTTCAGATATTTGCTCTGGCCTCGTGGAAACTGATGCAAGTGAGAGAAGAATGCTCTGCAAAAAAATGTTCTGACGAGCTCAGGAATGAAAAATGTGACATCTCTGGAGGGTTATGTATTTTTTTGGTTGGACTCACTTGAGACACCTTGCGGTGGTTTCGTGGGCCGGGGGCAGGAACTCGGAGAAGTCGCTGCAGGAGTCAGACTTGTTGGACAGGCAGCCTAGTCTGGTCTTCATGATGACGATCCTGCAGAACAGACACAAAACACTTGATAATGTTTTTATTCCACGGTAAGTCTTCAGTGCGTCTCCTCGTACGCAGATGATGATTAGCTTTACCACAGTTTTATTCCATTCCCATAAAAACCACGGCTTGGAACTTTACTTTTTAAATGTTAAAACTGAGACTCATCTGTAGGAACCAGACATACGCTGTCGTCCCCAACAGCATGGGTTTGACCCTCCAAAAGAACCCTATTCCCCTGCGTTGTACAAGTAAGCCCTGATAGAACTCGAGAAAATCTACACAGACATCTTCAGATTACGTTTTTCCGTAAATCCGAAAAGTGAGTAAAATCGGACTCTTGGAGTACGAGATGATATGGTCAAGATAGATCTCCTAAATTTGATTCATTTGCACTAAATTTGGACTAAATCTGATGCACGATTGAAAAATTATGGCCTGAAAACTTTGCAGATAAACCTCCTCCTAGTGGCGAAAATATAAAGCCGACCCTTCCAAAAATCGACCCAGTTCTTCCTTCCACTAAGGTCTATGGGGATCAGAAATTAAAAAATGATCCATGTTACAGGTTAGGAGTTATCGCGTTAACACGCTTCTAAAATACCTGTCGGAGCTTCAACAGGTGACTTTTTGTTTTTTAGGAGATATGGGTCTTCTTGAAGCTGAAGACCCAAACTGAATTATTACTTCTATTACCTTCAGTTCAGCAATAAAATACATCTGCAACACAACACACAAAAGTGTCTGACATCAGCAATGCTGCGTTTTCAGAACCTGCTTATAACTTCCGATATTTTTATAATTTACCGGACACATCTCACTCGGAACCATCGTATTTCAGCAGTTGCAACGATTCTGATGCCTCCTGGCTGAAGCACATGCAGACTGTACATACTGTATGTTGTTTAATGTCGTTGGGAGACTTAATGATTAAACTAATCGTCAGAAGCCAGATTCAGACAGATATGGCCGACTGGACTGGATGAAGGCAGCTGTCCATCCATATGCAAGAACCCGATGCAGGAGGACGCCGCCTCAAAGAGAAGGGAGATACAAACATCTCCAGTCCAAAATTCACATCCAGTTTGGGTGGCTGGTTTGAGTATTAGCAGTATTATTATTATTATTATAATTATTAATCCGTGTGCTTCACTCACATCCGCCTTCAGGAAAGTTATACCCACGTCTTTAAACTGCTTTATTATATATTTGAATTGATTTTCAATTTTTAAACCAACATCAGTCCTGACTACAACCATCAAATATCAAGTACTGTTCAGGATTTTAAAATCCTGAACATTAATTAACAGGTTCTGCTCATTAGTTATTATAAGGTGAAATAAAAAATAAACTTCAAACATCTCCGCAACATTTAGGTCTATCTGCATCACTTTGATGTCTATACACATGCAAGACCGGAAATACATTTTTTGAGAAATTGATTGTGTATTTTGTGTCCGTTACATTGTATCTGTTACTATGTGTAAGTAATATGCTACTATGTGCGTGTAATTTGTAACTGTGTGAGTAATCTGTTACTATGTGTGAGTAAAATGTAAATATGTGTGAGTAATCTGTTACAATGGGTGAGATATTTTCTACTATGTGTGAGTAATCTGTTACTAGGTGTGAGTAATCTGTTACTCTGTGTGAGTAATCTAGTACTATGGGTGAGATATTTGCTACTATCTGAGTAATGTGTTACTATGTGTGAGTAATCTGTAACTATGTATGAGTCATCTGTTACTATGTGTGAGTAATCTTTTACTATGTGTGAGTAATCAGTTACTATATGTGAGTAATATTTCTCTCCTCAGAGAGTTTTATATATATTATTTCTGCTTATTTTTACTGAAATAAATATTGCATAAAAAGCTAATTTTTTTTCCAGCATTCAAGACCGCATGTTTTTTCCCCATTGAGCATAAACAATGGAAAATTGCACAATTTTTGGCATATAATTGTTAAAAAAAAAGAATTTTGAAGCCTGAATGAAAATCTAATAATGTTGATTTCATGACTTTGGGACATAAAATCAGAGGAGTTGTGTTTACGCCTAACACGCTTTGATACGTCTGAAGTTTAAAATGACTGAATTTCCCCAAAAGTAGACTCACAAAATATCACAGAAGCCAAAAAATTAAAAGTAAAAAGAGAAAAATATCCCAAACGAGTCATAAGGTTAGAGGCGAAGCGGCTCTATGTGGTCTATTTCTCAGGATGTTATAGATCCTCTGCCATTCAGATAATTCATATTTTATTCTAAATTTTTCATCTTTAAATTGCGAAAACAGTAACGAGAAGAGTAAATTTCCCCGTTGGTATAACTGCGAGTAACTAATAACTGTATATTGGGACTTCTCCTCCAGAATGAAGACATGCTGTGCTGGCGAGATAACCATCTTCTCCTCAAACATCTTCCCAGAGAGCACTGAGTTCATCAGCTCATCAAACAACGTCCCCCTCAAGGATAAAAAACCTACAACCTGGCAGCGATGCTGCGTTTACAGTACATGATGCATCCTCGGCTTTCACATTCTCAATGTTTATTCAACCCGGCTGATCTCGTAGAGATTACGATCTATAAGGCCGGAGAGGAGCAGTGGGAGGGAAAAGGGAAACCACATGTAGTCAGACAAAACAAAAGGACGCACACATACATCCAGCATGACGAGACATAACAAGACAACATGCAGCAACGGCGAAGGCGCTAAATGTGCCCGTTCACGGAGACATTAAGTTTTAATCCTCTGTCAATCACTCATTCATCACATGTAAAGTGGAAGAAGTCCGTGTCACCAGGTTCAGCTTTTCCTGAAAGGAAACTACAGATGTAAGTTCTAACTGATATTAGTGAGAGGCCGTTTGGATTTGGAAAGAAGAATTCATACCAGATATGTTTAAATGGTGGCCAACGTCTTCATTGTGCCCCACCCATAAGGTTGTTAAAAGATGTCCTATGGTGCAATTTATACAAAACAGGGATAAAATCCTAGTTCTGCTTCATAAGAAAAGTGTAGTTTGATCAGAGAACAGATGCGTTGCCTCAACCCTTAAAATTAATATTTTTCTAAACTTAAAATAATGCTATTATTCACTGTCGTTTGGTTTCTTAGTTTTTATTGGATTAAATGCATGTCAGTCACTGATATTCCGCATAGTTTGTTGGTATTGGCTTTGACAGGACGTTTACGCTTCCGATTGGACGACAGGGAGTAAGTCCCGCCCCTCCTACGTGTTCGGTAGAACAGCGCCAGAAACGCCAAGCCATGGCATAGATATTGTAAAAAATAATGAAAGATGAAAGTTAAATTTAATCTTTGACTATAGGATATACTCGTGGGGAAAGAAAGAAATGGACAAAGGACTTGTAAATCTAGAATTTCCTGATTTTTGACGACGTCTTGGTGAGTTAGCTTACTTTGTCTACATGGCTAACAGTGGTAGCTACATTATCTGTCAACGCCAGGTACCAAGCTTGGCATGTTTTCTTTTTCCACTGTTTGAAATGGATATTTTCTTCACTGTTTTGATATTCAGTATCAAAGCAGCACATTTATGCATCAATCAGTTGATAGGAAATATTAAAATATGTGTTGTTAGCACAGTTACTGTATATCTGAAATCATCCGCCATGTATCCGTCGTGTCAACACAATCATTTAAAAACTATTTCATGGATCATTTTTAAATATTATACCCTCATAGGCTACAGTACGAGGAAGAGTTAGGCCGATTTAAGGAAAAGTTGGTTATATATTTACGAAACTTGGGGGAGCTTAATCTACAATTTTGTTCATCATATCTCAGCCTTTGGTTTGATTTTGTCCATATTTGGTTGAATTGACTCGAGAAGATCTTTCTAGTTTATATCGTATTATACTGGTTAGGATGACCTACCTCTACTTAACAACTAAACAAAATAACAAAGAATACTCACCAAGTCAAAAAAGAACAAGAACATGCAAACTGTGTGATACTGTTTTCACTAATGTGGGATATATATGATATATTTTGTCACAAACCGGATGAAACAACAATATTCTTGTCCTTAAGAGAAAAACAAACTTCATCCAAACATAAAAAAACCCACTTTGCCTTTTTATTTTGTTACAGTAATCTAATGGAGGAGGAAAGTTTACAAGGGATTATATCAACAGAGCTCTCCATGCTGGTATTAAGAGGCGTCGTCTAGTCACCTTAAAAAGCCACTATTTCCTAATTTCACCTTCCTCTTGATGTTCCTTTTCTCTGTGACGGTGTTTCGTGGAGTAGCTTTGGGTACGGACGACTGTTTTTATGCTTTGGAACATTAAATGTACTGTTTATTATTGAACCAAAGAGACACTTTACCTCTGAAAGCTTGTTTTTTGGATATTATGTATATGTGTGTGTGTGTGTGTGTCAGGCAGCACACACATTTGTGTTTGGCTCGGATAATAAATGAAATTTCTGAGTATCAAAGAGATAAACATGAGATTTACATACAGAACATGAGTGTAAAAAACAACAAGCTTAGAACATTTGTTCAGATTTTATGTGTTTAACATAAAATCGCTATCAGACGAAGGCTGATAAACCGCGGCTTGATGCAGCGAGGATATGACGCCCCCGAAAACAATGTGTTTTGTATCCGATGTTGTGTATAAGAGAGATGCAGTGACCTGGAAGGACTCTTCGCTGTGAGTCATCATCTTAAACTCTGCATTTGTTGATGAAGAGTTATTTTCAGGCAGGTTTCAGGAAATAATGGAAAGTTATTTTTAAGCACAGGCTTTGGATTCACTAAAGTTGATTGTGATGGGCACTTGATGGGTGACGGCACTTATGTCAGCACCATTAGTACAAACACATTTAATAATAAATGACAAGTCCGCCCTGAAAGAGCGCCAATCCATTTCTTGAATAAAAGAATACAGGAAACAATAAAAATGCTTATTCAAGTTCCGTAATGACGTCACACAAGACGCCTTAATGGTCACCGCCTTCGACTCTTATGCAGGCGAACTGATTCGACTCTAGTGGTCGTATTTAAATCCCATCAAGTCAGGAATATTACTGAATAATCGTCGCCGCCGCCGCCACAGGTCCTTCATGTTAACGTTGTATTTAAACTTTCAGGCAGAACTCTTTTCATGATGAATTGCCTTAATCATCATGAAAAATCATTGTTTGTGATTATTATCACAAATGATTATAATAATAATACATCTAATTTATAACGCACTTTACATTTGGATCAAATCTCAAAGTGCTACAAGGTAAAAGCAGATAAAAGCATCAATAAAAAATGTAATAATTATATAAAAATATGACCATAAAGCAGCAATTTTAATTAAAAGTTATAGGTTCTGCTAAAAAGTCCTTTTTTAAAAGTCTCAGTCGTCTGTGGAGCCCCCAGATGGTCAGGGAGTGCATTCTACAGACGAGGGGCAGCAGAACACAAGGCCCAATCGCCCATGGTGCTGAGCTTAGTCCGGGGGAGGAGGAGGCGGTTTAAGTGGGTAGAACGGAGGGATTGTGTTGAGGTCAATGGGGTGAGAAGTTGTGATCATAGCAGAGCTGGTCAGTTACATTAGAGGTTGATAAATAGCTGCAAACATACCCAACATCAGCTGTTATGTGCTCTTAACTCAGCCACGCCTATAGTAAGCATCATCTTTCGGCCCATTCCCTTTTTTTAGGGGGTCACCACGGCGGATCGTCTCTTTACCGTATATTGATTTGGCATACGTTCCTACGTTGGATGCCCTTCCTGACATAAGTAGATGGCACTAGATGTGGCTGGGAAGGCTGGTAGCATTAAGGACCTTGCATAAGTGCGTTATAAATAATTATTATTTATTATTATTATAAGGGTCCACACTGGATTTCTGCCACGCCCTCTTTTGACTGGGATTCGAACCCCAGTCTCCTCTCCTGCAAGTCATTGGTGTAACCCAATGAGCTGTCCAGCTGCCTCAAATCAGACACACGCCTATAATTTAATTTAAAACTTTATCTGGATATGAACATGCCTCAACCTGCTGCTGCCGTTTATATCTGCTGAATTACACTATTCACACAAAAGAAAAAAAAAAACATTTTTGTCTTATTGTCACATTTTCTAATAATCATTTTATGTCTTCTCCGGAGCTGCAGTAAAATGTGAATTTCCCCGGTGTTTTTCTTCATAGTGTGACTGTTTGTATCACATCTCTTACATTACTTCTATCATGAATTCCCCGACAGAGACCCACAACAGCCCAAATCACAAAACAGACAATCTGACATCATTCGTCGCAACTGGGTCAGATAACTTTTTACTTCGATTTGGCCGTTAATTTTAAATCTAGTCATAATAGCCCAGGGTAAATACATCCTCCGGGTGATCATGGGTTTTTACAGCGAATCATCAGCCATATTTAAAACCAAAAAAATCCCAGAACCAGGCGCCAACTATTTGTTGTGGCTGAATTGGTATGTGGGTCAGCATGTACCTTTTTCTCAGCTGACAAAGGTCAACAAGTCAGCTAAGACGAGGAGAAACATGGACATACTGGTAACTCTTTTTGGTCTATGTCAGATGTTCAATAACAGCAGATGTTCCCTCCTCCGGCATCCTCTCCACACCTCTCCTCCTCTCCTCCTTTGACAGATTTGGACGTCTGTGTCTGTGGGGAAGCTGCATTCTTCCCATGCAGGATGGTGCAGACACGTGCTGCTGCCATCGCTGAGCTATTTATAAAGATGCCTGACAAATACGTGTAGTCAGGAGGAAGCGGTGCATGTTCTACTAAGCCATGCAGCGGGTGTAGCTCCTGGAGGAGGGAGGCTAAAAACAGCGCCTCATGAATCTGAAAGTACAGGCAGCATCCGGTGGGGCGCCAGCAATGCCAGGATGCCTGCTGGGGTTGCTGGAATGAGAGGCAATGATCTAGATCATGGAAGTTGTGCGCTAAGTCAACATCTCGCTTGATGTTACCTAACTTGGTGCAATGCAGGTTTTTTTCACATGTCCTCATTTCCAGCCGCCGACTGAAGACGCCCGACGGATCCATAGCGTTGTGTGTGCTACTGGTTTACAAGCTGCAAAGTGATTATGAAACAGGGCTTGTATAAAAACAGATTGGATTGACCTACTGCAGGGCAAATGGCCTCACTTGTGCAAATTGGGGTAAAAGCCCTATTAGCATGATGCAAACAGATGGAAGGTATTGATTACAGCGGTGGCTGGTGTGTTTAAATAGATGGGGAGGACGCAGGTTTTTTTTTGAGACATTTATTCTCATCAAATACATGTTTTTACTTCAAATGTTAAAAATCCTTGTAAGCTGACACAAACGCACACAAAAAACAAAAATGAAACACTATAAGCAATAATTGTTGGAGTGGATGATACTCCCGTCTAAAGAGTAGAAGAAGGGATGTCACTAACAACAGTCGCTCTCGTCCGACTCAGAATCCATCCTCGCTGGCAAGCTTCTCAGGGCTTCTGGCTAACTGCTAAGCTATCAAGCTAACTGCTAAAGCTGTACAAATAAAAATAAGGCCTAAATAAGTTCAATGTTTTTGGTAACGGATAATATGGATCGATCTCTCCTTTACCACCAGTGCGTCGGTAGAAAACTAAACGAGGAAATGTGGAAATTCTGATTGGACTCCAAGTCCATCTTGTATTCTGGGTCTTGGTCATGGAGGACGTCCTCCTTTAGACCACCATTTCCTGTGTTTTGTGTTTATAGCAGATCAGCATGAAAAAAGAAGGAAATTTAAATCCATTAAATTGATCTTGTAGATCCCGCCTCCAGACGAGGAGAGCCAGTCTGACCTCCTTTGCTTTCCACTTCACACAGACTGCCTTTCACCTCGCTGCCCTGCTGGTGTCGTTAATTTAAGCATCATCTGAATTTCAATGAAATGATACTGAAATTGGATAATGCTTTATTTAAACGAGTTAATCTTTTATATCATGATCTCCCTCTTGTCTCTCAAAACCAGAGGTGGACCATCCTTCTCTGCTACACTATAAAACAAATGACCATAACATAGTGGCAGCTGTGGTTGCATGAAGAAAAAATTACTGCAAATTACCATAAATATGGATATAATGTCAGGCTGTTTGCAGTTACATAGTTAATGACAAAAAAAAATGACCGTGAATTACATTAAATTCAGACTTTTTTTTAAACCTATAAATCAAAGTTATTGAACACACACCATGTTTAAGCATCTTAATTCTGTATAGATTATTGTATGTTCCTGCTAAATGCTTAAAGTTGGTTCCAAAAGTTTTCATACCAGCAAAATAAATCCTTTAGATGGAGAAAAACAGAGATTATTTGCTTATAACGTTGTTATTTTTTTTGTTAATTTTATTAAAAGTCTGCATTTTCCCTGTAAAATGCACATGTTCCGACCATGGAATACAAAATTATTTACTATTTTTTCTAATTATCTAATACAGTGATCTATTGTTTTGAATTTTACTGCTGACATTTAACAGATTTTAGAGTCATTTAAAACAGACAGTTTTATTAGTGTAGACATACACGATTATATATGCATGGATGCTTTGTTGCACATGTCTGCCCTGACATTTGCACTGTTGTTAAAGTGTGTAAGTGCGTGTGTGTGTGTGTGTGTGTGTGTGTTTGTCTGCTCTCAAGTTAAAAGAACATCTCATTGCAGGTCAAATACGAGCTCTCTCCCTCCTGAGGCTGAGTTCAGGCAAAAAATAGCAGTTTGCTTTTGGCACCTCATCCAGTTTTAGAAGATCATGTTTTTGTCCTTCATCTGGGACAATCTCCCATCATGCATCAGCGTACATTTTAAATGGCTATTACCTACAGAATGCATTCACTTGAAGAAAAGAGATGTGCTGCGATTATTTCTTGGCTGCGTTGTTAAGTATGAACAACGGACCGTTGTTTTTCTAAATGAACGACATATCTGTCAGATGTATCGTCTTAAGTCCTTGAGGCGTGACGGAGATCATTCAGAGGTTAGATCAATGTCATACAGAGCCGAATGGGACTTTCCATCTGCAAAACCGTTAACATCGCAATGATCTGTGAACACTGAGACGCACTAAAAAAGGACTCACTATTGAATTAATAACATTTGTTACACTTTGATTTTTGAACTTTTGAGTCACCGTTAGCCAAAATGTTCATTTCATTACAGACAAAAAATTTGCTTCACTCAAAGTAAAGAAAATGCTAAAAACACCTCCCAGTACCTTCCTACTACGAGGCAACCATGTTGTTTGTTTTGGTTTTGTTTTTTTTACAAATTTTACCATAAAAGCTAAATTTGATATATACTTAAATCCAGCTTGAATTAACCCAGACTTAATTAGAGACAGTTTTAGTAAGTATAGTTAATCAATTTAAGTTGAAAATACATATTTAATTGAGTGTTACTTCTTTAACTAATTTTTAAGTTCATCAACAATTCTCTTTTTGTAGTGTAACATAGGTATTTTCAACTTAAAATGAACAATTTAGATGTTAAACGAATTAATCCTGTAGTCATGTGACATGAGAAACCTCTGGTTTGAGGTGAAATTACTGCTTTTATATAAGTGTTGCTTTTAATTTCCTCAAAGAGGAATGTTGTTTGCTTATGGACAAACTAGATAAAACAGGGTATTCCATTAGAGTGATGTAAAAATATACTTTAAACAAAATACACAATTGTTTCACAGACTTGGACCAAAGGGATCTGCCGCGCTAACGGGACTGGGATCAAAGTAACTTGCTCCTCTTAAGGGACTCGAACCAAAGATATATATAATATAAATTAAATGTATTATTATTATTATTATTATTATTATTATTAAAGATACCCGTTTTGCGGATGAGTCTTGGATCAAAGTCACTTGCTCCACTGCTGGGATTCAGATCAAAGCGGTTAGCCTAACTGACAAGATTGGGATCAAAGCAGCTTGCCCCGCTGATGAAACTTGAACCAAAGTAACTTCCCCCACTGACAGAACTGATCCAAGCGTGTTGTCCCGCTGAAAGTACTGGGATCCAAGGGTTTTTGCCCCACTGATGGGACACTGATCAAAGCCTTTTATCATCATGCGACAGTTTGCAAAGCACACACACTTTATTCATTCTTTTGTTCTCCTTTATTGTCATTAATATTTTTTTCGAAAGTTAGTTTGAACTAGTTGTGTTTAGTATTTTTCACATTTTCAAACATACGTTTTGCTCCTAGCCACCAAACTTTTGATTTTATCCCATATAGTACATATATAGTCGCTGTCATATAGTACACTGATAAACACTGCTGTCACCATTAGAGGGTTTATCTTAACCAGTACAACATTTTTAACTTCCATTTACTAAACCTGCAAAATAAATAGTCGATAGTCCATTAAATCCAGTTGCTTTAAATTCAACTTCCAACTATTACTATGACCTGAATGAATAAGAACCTACACGGACAAATAAAGAATTGAACTATTCGAGAACCTTTCATTCATCACTTTTTCCTTATCGGACAGTTTTAAGTGGACCCAGAATCCATCATTATCAGCTGGAGGTGTTGATCTCTTTTCGTGGTCCTTCAAGCCGGATTCCTCAAAGGTAACGATATTTATTGTTTCAAATGCAAATATCCGTGAACCAAACACTGAGAGTGTTGACATGGGCAAACCGGAGCACTCGGAGAAAACCCAACTCAAATTTCGCTCAGTTTGAGTTGTTAGTTAGTTAGTTGGGTTGGTTTGATGCTGTCACGACTCCTTGGTGTCAGGTGGACTTAGTTCCTTCTTTACTAGCCTGGCTCAAGTCCTGCTGACTCACAGCCTTCTTCTTCTCCGGGTACGCCTTCTCCTCCTGTAGACAGGACGCCTGGTTCTCCTCACACGCCTGATTCTCCTCCTCCTCCTTGGTGTCCTGGCGGTACGCCTTCTCCTTCTGGCCATGTCTCAGAGTCTTAGGAGAGGCGCCCTGAAGAAGTTTCTAATCGTTTCACCCAAATGGGCGGAGAGACAACGGCACGAGTTTAATTTATAACTCCTCATGATGATCTAGTCTTTGATCACAGCACAGATGGGACTAGGATCAAAGCAGTCTGATGGGACTTGGATCGAAGCAGTCTTATGGGACTGGGATCAAAGTGGCTTGCTCCACCGATGGGACTGAGATCAAAGCGACATAACAGGGAATGGGGGATTAAACCCACTGTTTGAACTTGGACTAATCCAGGCCACACACTAGAGAATGAAATCCCATATTTAATGTCCCTTTTGCCCCCAAAGGTCGGGGGATGTGGCCCCCTTCAATGCTTGTCTCTTCCAACTTTATGTCCAAATAATTATGTCCACAAGTGTGTGGTGTCAATGCAATTATTTTACTGCTACCAATTGATACTACTGAGCTAATGGTAAATATCGATCTCGAATCGTAAATACCAAACACGTTTGATATTTCAAACTCTTGATTGGGCTGCCTCCGACGGAATACTACCTAAAACTACCTGTAATACTAATAATACTACATTTCACAAAAATGCAAGCGAACAGGAACCCAAATATACCTGTACCCAGAGCCAGGTGAAATACTGAAAAAGAATCCCAGCTTATCGAATTACGGGTGCTATTATAATGTGTCATGCAAGACATATCACAATGGGACGGTTGACCGTCCTCCATATTTGATTTACTTCTGAAGTCACTTTTCTCACGTGAGTTTCTGTGAGATCTCGTGTCTGTGGAATCCTCACTACACATGAATCGTGTGTGGATGAATCGTCTAGTGTGTCTCTTTGGAAGATTATAACGTTAAACATCGGTTTAAAATGTCCTCATGTCTTTGGTCTCCCACGCTTTTTTTTCTTTTTTCTTTTTACATCAGTTAAGATTTAAAAGTTCTTTAGTATGTGGCCATCATAAGGAGGAGCAAGTTTCTGATCAAAGCAACTGGCCCCTCCGATGATTGATCAAAGCAGAGAAAATTTATCCCAGTAATTACTTATCAAAGCCTTTTTTCAATCTGTAAGAGTACGCAAAATACACGCATGTTCTACAGCCCTTCATTCTCATTTATAGTCATTTGTCCTTGTTCTCAATTGTTAGTCTTAGGATAAAACTGCTGATTTAAAGCCCGATTTGGCCCCCCCAACGGTCGCTGGGGGGTGGCCCAACTTGAGGCTTATATCACTCGACTATTTGTCCAAATAATTCTGAAGTGAGTGGTCTCCATACGATTATCTTACTGCTCCTGATCGAGTCGGAGTTTCCCCGATCTGGAATCGTAATTGTCATACATGTTTGATATTTACAACTCTTGATTGGGCTGATGGATCAAGACGGATTACCCGCAATAGCCAATGAGAGCGAGCGGACCAGGAAGCGTCATAACCGGAGGATGCGGCCTTCTAAAGCGAACAGTAACCCAAACACACCTGAAGCCCGAGTTAGATGGATTATTGAAGAAGAGCAGCAGCTTGTGGAAGTATGGCAACAACACGAGTGTCTTTATAAAGTGTCATTCAAGATCTATCACAATAGGACCGACGAGGATGTCCATTGTCCTCCATGTTTGTTTTTCTTCTGAAGTCACGTTTGGTCACGTGAGTTTCTGTGAGATCTCGTGTCTGTGGAATCCTCACTACAAACAGCATGTGTGTGTGGATGAATCGTCTAGTGTGTCTCTTTGGAAGATTATAACGTTAAACATCGTTTTAAAATGTCTTCATGTCTTTGGCCTCCCACGTTTTTACCATCGGTTAAGATTTCAAAATCCTCTAGTGTTTAGCATTAGCCGTTGTTTTAACTACTGTTTGTCTCTGTATGGTCATTTGTTCATATACTAGAAATTACAATGGTATCATGTGCTGAACAAGTATTATGTCTTAGAGTGTATTGTGTTTTAAAATTCTAAAATATTGTCAGTTTTACTCAGCAAAAGACTAACCAGGATCAAGGACTGAAAATAAGTAACAGCTAGAAGTCTTACATAAAGTGTTTCAGTTTCATTTTACACAAAATTTGACATATCGTTTCTGTCAAATCAACAAGAACATTGGTTCTCAAACTTTTTACACCGTGTATCACCTCAGAATATATCCGGCTCTCCAAGAACCAGCATTATGAGCAATGTAAAAATACATTAGTAGAAGTAGGTAACCCTGTTCAGCTAGATGTAGTACAGGAGAAAATATATTCACAATGAGAATATTATTTATTGTTGACTAGTCAGCCACCACACAAAGCGTGAAGGATTAGCATTAGAAATGGAACTTAAACTCACATGATTATAGTACAAGAGGCTGCCCCTCACACACACACAGTACACACACATACAGTACACACATACAGTACACATATACAGTACGCGTACAGAGCAGGTGATTTAAGTATTAGATGTGATGTAACCTGAGTCATAGCTTGTTACTGTTTTTTGCGGGTTGATGCCGTTGATTCAGGGATGCTGCTGTGTTCACTGTCTTCCACTGCAGTTTTTTCAATGCTGCTAACAAGATTCTCCTCCTGATCCACACTTATCTTGCTAAAAGCTTGTAACGGCTTGACGCGTGCCACAACCTGACTACGTAGCAGCTGATGGATGTCGGAACAAAAAAACTACAGGAAATACTGAACTTATTTTAAAGACCATTTAATTCATCTCATGGTTACAATACTTTCATTTCATTCATCATAGTATTTACATAGTATTATACGTGTTAACCTTTTCCTGTTCGGGTTCCAGTCCGAACAGGAGATGTTTGTTTATTTACTCTAAGGCCAAAGTTCCTCCATCGGGACAAACTCCTTTACTGTTGACCGGCGCCAGTAAAACACCAAAGACTCCACCTGCTCTTGGAAGCAGCAGCCTTTATTTTACACCACTGTGCCCCGCTGCACACATACAAAACCACTTATTTGGTTCAAAGTCTTTGCTAACGCTATCTTTTTCCTGCCGCTGTCAAACATCTTTCAGCACTTCTCGCTCTCTCGTTCACGCTTGACCATCCCCTCATACAGACACACAGGCTCTCTTAAAGGGGCCATTCACTCTTGCAAACATACGCGTTTAAACTTATTTCTTTTAATTTAGTATAAGTAGGCAATTTCAGAGATTCTTCCACGTACCACTACAGGAAGCCTGCGTACCACTAATGGTACCGTAGTTTGAGAACCCCTGAACTAGCACAATAAAAAAGGCAAACTAAGCTTAGATATACATATCAAATGTTCACACCTAGACCAAAACGAAACTGGATTCAACTAAATTATCCTTCTAAAAACAAGACTTATATATACATACATATCATTAGCATTTGTTTTGAGGAAAAAAAATGCATACTTTTCCATTGTAATCATCTTTTAATTTCATATTTGTACTAACCGCTACAGTGTTTGTACAACCAGTACAATACCAACTGGTACTTCCATTTATTGAACTTGCTAAACATATAGTAATAGAAAGAAAAGCAAACCACCCAATGGCAACAATTCACACAGCATTCTATGTATATTTTTCTAAGTTGGTGAAGTAGACCATTTAGACTGCTTTAAGAAAAAGTCAAAGCTGGTCGATTCAGTTTCTTTGGATTCAATTTAGAGGGATTACCTAGTGGATGAATGAGGAGGCTCAACCAAGCCTCCTCTTTATTCACCCACGTGAATAAAGAAAATCATCAGTTGTTTTTTTCCCCTGTCATTGGTTCTAGTTGTCCTTAAATCCATCACTACCAGCGGATCAACAGCGGCTGTTGATTTCTTTTCATGGTCCTTTGAGTCCGATTAATCTCAGATGACTGTCTTTAATAGTTGTCATGCATGTATCAGTTAACGTGGGCAAACCGTAGCACTCGGAGAAAACCCAACTCAAACCTCACTCAGTTTGAGTCGTTAGTGTTGTTGACGGTTGGATCATTTCTTTCATGACTCGTTGGTGTCTAGTGGCCTCAATGCCTTCTTTTATAGCCTGGCTCAAGTCCTGCTGACTCACAGCCTCCTTCTTCTCCGGGTACGCCTTCTCCTCCTGTAGACTGGACGCCTCGTTCTCCTCACACGCCTGGTTCTCCTCCTCCTCCTTGGTGTCCTGGTGGTACGCCTTCTCCTTCTGGCCATGTCTTGGAGTTTCTTGGAGTGTCTAAGCAGAGGCGCCCTGAAGAAGTTTCTAATTGTTTCACCCAAATGGGCAGAGATTGAATGGCACAAGTTTAATTTATAATTCCTAGTGGTAATCCAGTCTTTTGATCAAAGGATTGACAAGACTTTGATCGAAGCGGCTTACCCCTTTCACGAGAGTTGGATCAAAAGGACTTTCCGCGCTGAAAGAAATGCGATGAAAGCCGCTTGTTCAGTTGACGGCAATTCGATCAAAGAGATCACAGTGACTTGCCACACGTACGTGAGTGGGATCGAAGCATTTCGACCCACTGATGGGAATTTGATCAAGGAGATCAAAGCAGCTTTGATCTGAGTCCAATCAAAGAGGCTTGCCCTGCAGATAGGACTAGGATCAAAGTAGCATCACTAATTCAGGTACCCTTCTAGTTGACCACATACAAATGTTGATACAACAACTCATCGTCAAATCAGTATTATTTTAACATAGTTATTAATTCATTTTTTTCATTGAACCACAGGGTATTCTAATACTTACAAAATATTAAAGTGTGTAAGAGGTTTTTTGCTCATTCCAAGTGAAATAAAATAAGCATTTAGAAATAGAACAACAAAAGACTTTTGGAAGCGTTATTAAATTAATACTGTAGCTGGCTGACTTGTGCAGTGGTTAAGGTGTCATAGATGTGCTGTGATAATATGGCCGATAGTGAGCCTACATGTGGGGAATATTAATAATAATAATAATAATACATTTAATTTATAATGCACTTTACATTTGGATCAAATCTCAAAGTGCTACAAAGTAAAAGCAGATAAAAGCATCAATAAAAAAATTAAATAATAACTATATAAAAACCTGACCAAAAAGCAGCAATGTTAATTAAAGTTATAGGTTCTGCTAAAAAGGAAAGTTTTAAGTCCTTTTTTAAATGCGTCAGTCGTCTGTGGAGCC
>VRLP01005196.1:0-39456 GCA_009660295.1 Lophius piscatorius | reverse complement strand
CTCTCACCTCCATCTTGGAAACCTTTCCCTTCACTCCTGCTGCTGCTCTTCTGTCACAGATAACTCCTCACACTTTTCTCCACACTCCTCGTTGCTCTGAACAGTTGACCAGGTGTACTTAAACTCCTCCACCTCCTCCACCTCTACTCCTTCATCTTCACTGTTCCTCCTGGCTCCCTTTCATTCACACACCTGTATTCTGTCTTTCATTCCTCGTCTCTCCAACGCATACCTCCACCTTTCCAGGTTCTCCTCCACCTGCTCTCTGCTCTCGCTACAGATGACAATGTCCTCAAAAATCCGTTTAAATAACATCTTTTTAATATTTTTTTGGATCTCTAAGCTTTTAAAAACTTGGATTATACCAATTTAGTTAGATCGTTCCGATATTCCGACCCCGAACCGATTCATAGCGAGAGAGAGAGAGAGAGAAGGTTGTGTTGGTGGCTTTTCACGCTTCTTCCTCTTTTCTGCCGACTTGTTTTTCACTCTTTCATCTTAAACGCATCGATATCATTGCAGTAAACAGTCATCAGAACGGAGAAGCCCTCATCTTCCTCGTCAAGCATTCCGCCCTCGGCCAAACCAAACAGTAGTCCCAGCAAGAGTCTCGTCTCTTCCACCGCCATCTTCTCGTTCCCCTAAATGTTGCTCAGACTCTGGGCGTTGGTCAGGGATCTCCTCCTCTCCCTCCCCGACAGTTTCCTCAGCAGCGATTCTCTGAAGGTCCGACACATCAGGAAGTAGATGACCGGGTCGAGGCAGACGTTGAGCGCCGACAGAAAGAGCGTCCCCTCCTTCAGCTGGAACAGCAGGAAGCGGGTGTCGAGGCTAAAACTCAAGGACAGCGTCTGGCTGAGGGTGTACGGCACGCGGCAGACGTGGTACGGCACGAAGCAGACGAAGAACACCACCAGGATGCTGAAGATGCTGCGCTTCGACTTCCGGCGGACGTCGCTATTGTTGTGCCGCACGCGGCGGTAGGACCGGTAGATCTGGCAGGCGATGGAGGAGTAGCTGAAGGAGATGACCAGCAGGGTGACCCAGAAGAGGCAGACGTTGAATAAGATGGAGGCCCGGTGCCACCGCATGCCCAGCGGGGTTTTCAGCAGCATGCAGTGCCGGGAGTTACCCTCGTGGGCCGGTTGGCTGGTCAGCACCACGTTGGGCAAGACGCAGAGGAAGAGGAGGCTCCAGGTGAGCAGCGCCAGGACCCGCGCGAAGCCGACACTCTGCAAGAGGTGCAGGAAGGGCAGCCTTCCGAAGCAGGACCTGCAGGAGGAGGAGGATGAGGAGGAGGAAGTGTGCCGGACGATCTTGACGTAGCGCTCCAGGCTGATGAAGCCCATGAAGACGATGCCCACGTACATGGTGGAGTAGAAGAGGACGGCGGTGTAGCGACAGATCACCACATGGATTTGCCAGCCGCCGACGCCCAGCTGCGACGCCAGCTTGAACGGGAAGGTGGCGAGCATGACCAGATCAGCCACCACCATGTTCTTCAGGTAGACCACCAGGCCCGACTCGCTGGGCACCCTGAAGAAGATCCATGCGGCCAGACCGTTGAGTAACAGTCCCACGATGCAGATGATGAAATAGAGCGGCGGGAGAACGTAGAGAGTGAAGGTGCTGCTGAAGTCCGACTGGTTAGTGGCGAAGTGAGTGGCGTTGGCGTTGGCGTGATCCATCCCTGTAAAGACGCAGACAACACAGTTTGAGTATTAGACTAGTGGTTATAATGTTTTGTCCGATGAATATAAAGTCAAAGACTTGCGATAGACGGACCAGCAGGCCCGTTTTGATATTTCTGGTCAGCAAGTGTCAACATTAGCATTTTTGACCTTCTTCAACGTTAGCGTTTAGCATGCTAATCAGTAGCTAATCAGCAGTCATTCGCCGTTTTCATTTCCTTTTTCAGATTATGCGGCGCAGTATCTTATTTTATTACAATGTTATTCCTAAAAAAGACACGAGCGACTCTGCTGATGCTAAAGTGTCCGCTAACGTAGCCGCCAGCAGCGTATTGCATGATGCCTTCAGTGTCTGTTCGGTAGCAACCGGAATTGAAACGTCGATGTCATCGAGATGTGTTCAAATGCAATCTTGTAAATGATTGTAAATGTTTTTTTAATGAGCGTCTCTTCCTCACTGATGCTGAGTTCCATACCAACAAAGAGGTTATAAATGCGGCGTCCGTTGTTCCGTTGGCGCTGAAAATCCCCCGTTAGCTCCCCTAAGGAGTCGTCTGTTTACACTGGAGCACATCCACAAATAAAAAAAAACGTCTTGAACTCCTGTTCGCACACACTTCCCTCCTCGCGCCGATTCATCCCGGTCCAACAGACACACTCAGGGCCCGCCTTCATCTACTCTTATAAAAACAGGACATCTACAGCCGGCGCTGACACCAGGCTGCCGTTTGTTTATTCTTGGCCCACCTCCTCAAAACCTGTGGGGCCCCTCCTGATGCCGGAGTTCATATTTATATTCTATAGAGATTTAAGTCAAACAAACTGTGAGGTCCAGTTTCTGCTTCTCACCTGTGTTGATCCAGAAGCAGCTCCTGTGATGATAATATCTCTGCTGGAATTCCAGCAGAGGCTTCATAAGAGACATTATTCTTTGACTTCCTGTTTATCTTCAGAACTTCAATTTACAAGAAGCAGCTGTTGCGGTTTAGAGAAATCCATCTCCGAACCCAAGGTCAGGTAGTAACCCACCCACACACAGAAGCCACTCAGAATTCTACCGGGTCACCCTAACACAACTGAGATCAGCAGCATCTACTCTCTCTGCTGTCCACTCTGCAATAAAGGCACAACACACCCAAAAAGAAACACAACATATTATCGCAGGATTTTGTGAACTTTGTATTTAATTCAGTAAAGGAATGTTGATGCCTTTTTTTTTTTTAACACCACCATCAGTTTGTTAAACATTAATTACATTTTAATCAATGCTATTTGTATGTGTTATTCTAGACATTTGAAGTCTCCCTGATAAACTTCTTGTTATTTAAAAGAGGGGGGAAAAAGATTAATCATATTAAACTTGATGTTTAAGGCATAAGTCTGATATAAAATATGAATTAAAAGACTGTCTGTCTTCAGCTCCTGATTCATTCATTCAATTTGAATCATCAGGAAACAATGAAGTCTAATTTTCCGTTAGCGAGCGCATTTTTCTTATTTCTCTGTCTTTTATTTTGAAGTACTTCCTGTGATACCGGAAGTTAGTCTCTTAACGACGGACTTTTGATGATAGTTCGGTTTTCATGTTAAAGACATTTCCACACATTGTTAAGTTTTTCAGAAAGTTTAATTAAGTGCCATAGCTGGAATGGTAAGAAAGTTATGCATGTTTTATGATTTTATAACTCCGTTCTGTGATATATTAATTAGTCAGTGAAGGGGGGTTATTGTTATTGTGTTAGCTATGCTAATGTTAGCTTACACAATCGAGGTTTTAAGATTAAACATAATATCGTTTAATGCTAGTTTTTTTTTAGCTTTTTATGTTACATTATATTGTGTATATAAGTGTTATTCAAGTTACATTTTTGTTTGTAGAAGTAATTGTATTTTATTGTTTTTTTTCTTATTTGCTGCTCGTTGAAGGAAAGGATTAATTTTGTGCTCAAAATGAAACTTACGGCTAAACAATGAAAATAAAGATTTCTGGAAACATCAGTTTAATTCACTCTGGGTCCTCTACAGTATGAAATGGAATTTCAATAATTAAAATAAATAAATAAAACCTTCTGGTCATAAAAAATCCTCTGTAAATTTTAATATGCATCATGTGACCTGCTCCCAGTGATGTCACTTCCTCTGGCGGGAAAAAAATGTTTTTCTTCTCTCTTTATTTTTACAAAATATTGAGGATACACCAATAGTAGATTAATTATTTGGCAAAAATAAGACAAGAGATGGTAAAGTAATGGAAGTTTATTACGACTGACTTCATGCTTTCGAGGCTCCGTTTGTAAAAGTAGAGACTTTTGGCCGCATTTTGCTTCAAACTTTAAATCTAAAACTAAATTTTCAATCTAAACGTTGAACCTTACTGTCTAGAAAAAGGTGCAAATTTACCCTGATGTCAGCGGATGTACCAAAATAATATCAAAAAAGTTCCATGTCACAACATGATCACATGACGAGTAGAACCATGACGGAGCAGAAATATGAGCTGGAAAGGAGAGATGACCTTTCCTCCTGAGGGTTTCTCCCAGACAGTTGTGGGTTTGTGGCACCGCTTTGAAGCTGAGTCAAACTTTGGGTCGGCGCTTTGACTGGTACAGCTGGAGGATATGCTGATCAGCAGCAGAAAACCAGATACTTCTGCTTCCGACCTCCGATACAGATGCAACAAGAAACCGATGCGATGGTTTCAGAGGAAATGGCTTGATCGTTTAAAGGAAACATCACGTGTTTACGGGTCTTGTTCTTGCAATATAAGGACAACAACACAGATCGTGACTTGATGAGATCAGGACTTCCTCCATCATATTGAGAAAGTCCTATTCAATTAGGAAGTTGTTGTTGTTTTGGCACATTAAAGCAACCGAAGCCTTTGTTGATATTAGAATTATGTGACGTGATAGAAAAGAAAATGTCAAATAGTGTTCTAAAAACATTCTTGACTGGACTAAAATAAAGTGTGTGAAATTTGGAACAGATCCCAGTAAAAAAGCTGAATCCTTAATAAACTCTATATCTCACTTAGTATATTAAAACATACTTAAAATATGTCACCTCTCCTGATATACGACCTTATCAGTCGTCTCAGTGAGATTTAAAGACATGTTTTTAGAGGACCTATCGTAAATATGTCAAATACGCAATATGAATATTTCCAGCTACACTGTAAAGTAAAATAACTTATTTTTTCCTTACAAAAAAAACAACAGATTATTAAATGCAGTTTTTTTCAGTCGTTTATGAACAAGAAAAATGTTCGGTTGCAGTCTGGAGGGCAGGGATTCCTTTGATGTTCTTTGGGGGGTGGGGCCAGGGGCTCAGTTTCAAGAGTTCCTTTGATGTTCCTATGTTTGTTGAGCTGGTGGGCTCAATGGGCTGAACAGAGACGCTTTAGTGGAAGGCGCAGGAGACGAGCGGCTACGGTTTATTTCAGAGATATTGAGATACTCAGGTTCTACCTCCACCAAGGACCAACAGAAACTAAACCTCCACCTTGTTGGTGGAGGTTTAGGATCTCATAGTGCTTTTTCTAGTTCGGTTCTGTTTTTTTCCTCCTTCAGAACTGGGCCAGCCTGCTGGAGAAACTCTGACCCACACCCTCGTCCCACTACGTATCCAGTTCCCAACTCCGTCTCCACAAAGCCCTCCAGAACCAGACCCCCTCCTCCACCCTCATACTCCCTCCTGCTGCCTCCCCTCCTCTTCTCCACACCGGACCAATATTAAGGCGATTACATTATTTTGAAAGGGAAATGTATTTAAAACACATAAGATTCAATATAACTTTTACGTAATTGAAATTTTTACTTTTGACAAATTTGCATCACATTTATTTTATTATTTCATTTATGTTAAAATGATGTCATCAAAATTCATGGAAATGTTATACTTATATACATAAATCTAAATCTTTTGAGTACAAAATGTCACATATATATATATGTATGTTATTTATTTAAAAAGAATGTTTTAATAAAACCTAAAAAAAACAACATTTTTTTTGAAAATAGAAATTATTCCTGATCATGAAAAAAAACAAAAACGACATTTATTTATAAATACATTAAAAATAAAAAGTAATTATTAAAAACATTAAAACCTAAATAATCTGACAGGAATATTAAAAATAATTTAAAGAATTTTGTGATTTTTTTTTTTATGTCCGAAAATGAACCGTTTTTTTTAGTTTTTTTTTACTGGGTTAAATTTTGCGGCGTGTACTCACCATATAAACGCTGTGATTCTCGCTCAGCGTCCCATTCAGATGTTCCTCCAGCTGTGATGTCATATAAAGTCGCGCTCGTGTCCACTGTGGCTGACAGCCGAGGGTTTTAGCAGTTTAACGTCTGTGGATGAGTTCCACTTCCTTTCTCTCTCTCTCTCTCTCTCTCTCACTCTCTCATTATGCGTCTCTCTCTCTCCTGGGTTGTGCTGACTGTCCAGAAAGAGTCACCCTAGCAGGCTGCACACATGTACCACCAGTTAAATGCTAAAATCAGCTCACCTCACAATGCTAATGTTTAGCATTAATGCTAAATGATTCCGTAGATGTTTGTTTTTGCCATGTTTATATTAACAACAAGAAGAACCGGGGTGATGTTCGGAGCTGCAGCCGCTGCAGAGGTATGAAGCTGATGAGCCGCACGATGAAGAGCTGGGAAAGAGTCGCGGTTGCGTAGGTCAAGATGGGAGGTGACCGTTTGTGAGCAGCAGGGTGGTTTCATGAAAGAGTTGCAGCTGAGATGTTTGCTTTGATTGCGGATGAAGGTGTGGAGTGGCTGAGAAGATTGTTGGAGGGGTCCAGGATATGTATGACAGCGGTGAGGAGAGGGGTTCAAGGTGGAGGTGGAGAAGCGATTGCAGGCAGGATGGAGTGTGTTGAGAAGAGTTTGAGGAGTTATCTGTGACAGAAGAGGAGCAGCAGCAGGAGTGAAGGGAAAGGTTTCCAAGATGGAGGTGAGAGCAGCTCTGCTGGATGGTTTAGAGACGGTGGTTCTGAGCAGAAGACAGGAGGCAGAGATGAAGATGTTCAGATGTTCTCTGGGAGTGAGGAGGAAGGACAGGATCAGAAAGGAGACATCAGAGGGACAGTCCAGGTGAGACGTCCTGGAGACAAAGTCAGAGAGGACAGAGTGAGATGGTTCTGACCCGAGAAGAAGAGGAGGGATAGTGGTTCTACTGGTAGAAGAAGGACAAAGAATGTCTTGTGTTTTTCACATGTAGGTTTCACCTGAAGAAGGATCACATGACTCCAGCGGTGCAGATGTTCCCTGTTGTTTCAGCAGAGATGCTCCACTTCCTCCTCTCCTGTCTGACATCTTCCTCCTCCCTGCTGGACTCCTCTTCCTACCATTCTCCTCCAGAGCGCAGCAGTGTGGGTGGAGGACCGACATCTTGTTTTTACACGTTGTAAAAAAAGGAGCTTTAAGAAGTTGATATCAAACCCTCTGATCTTTTGACGTATGCAAGAACTTTAAAAAAAAGAAAGAAGAAGAAGAATTAAGTCACACCAGGATGTTGCAGGTTTTTCTTCAGTTTTAGATAAACGTGGCAGGAAACTACAAAGATAGATCAGAATCGCAGATAGAACTGCAAGCTCATGCAGAGTGCACCACCCTGTTCATTATGGTGACATTAACATCGTGGAAGGTTATAAGGAGAATTCAAGATATGTAAAAAACAAATATATATATGAAATAAATCCCTACAAGGTTTAATAAACAGCCTTTTTGGATATTTCCTCCGATCTGACTCACCAGCATGTTTCGCTCTCGTTTCCCAAATAAGTCTCTAAACAAAAACCACAAACAAACACAGGCTGCTCACAGAGGCAGGTGGGGCAGACGGGAAGAGGGGGTGGGGGTGGGTGGAGAATAAAAGTGGAAAGATGGGAAGCTTAAAAATGGACGATAACACATCCTGTTATCTTTGGAGTTACGGGGGAAGAGAGAGGGGGGGACTCCACTGAAGCCCCCCGACGTTTCGAAACAAAAACAAACGCTGGTGTTTACACTTACATTTCAGATAGATACTTCGTAAGACACTTCATTTTCATGTTCTATGTTTAAGTTATTGTCCGACGGCAATGGAGCACAAATAGAGTTTATTAATAAATCCATGGGTGATAAATAAAAGCAGTAGTAAATAAACAATAAACACTGAAAATAGGTAGCCGGTGGCACAACAGTAATATAAACTAGAATAAGCGCAAACCTCCAGCGAGCCACAACGGTCCCTAAGATCTACCGACAACTCCGACAAACTCTCAGAGTATCTCTCCACATTCCACTTCAGCGTCTCTGTTCAGCCCACTGAGCTTCCAGCTCCAACCCTTCAGCGAGAACAACAAAGGAATCAAAGGTACTCTTGAAATTGACACCGGCGCTGAGGACGATCGTTTAGGTTCCCAGGATGACGCCTGAAAAAGCAAATATTTTCTCATTCTCAACCTTTCGCATTAAAACGCACTTAAATCTGGCGTAAAAAATCTTGTTGTTTTTTTAATTATTAAATTTCTTACGTCAGTGTTTGGAAACATGGGCGTTTTTGTTTTGGGTGGAGGGGGATATTTGTAACCAGATTTTTATGTTTTACTCTTACTTTTATGGTCCTTTGGTTGAATGTGAGCGGGGAAGCTTTTATTTTGAAGGGTTTAGCGGAAGTGAAAAAGAATTGTATCTCTACAGAGGGAACTGCCAAAAGAAGGAGAAGAAAATAATTCCACTTTCATCTCTATATAATATAATTCACACAGAGATCTATTTATGCTATTCATGTATTTTTAATGATATTTGCTTTAATGTATGTGGCGTTATGCTTTAGTTGGAATGAATAAAGTATTATTTTATCTAGATATCTCAACATAAGCTGCTGTAGTCCACCTCCGATGTGAGACTCCGACCCGGGGTTTACTTCCGCCTCTTTTCCAGACGGTATTACTTCCTACCAGTCTCCCACTGTGAGACAGGAAGTTGGTGTGAAAACAGGACCGGAAGCTGTACTTAACCTAAAAATGGATTGAAAATACTGTTTTTTGTTGTTGTGCCGGAGTAGTGAAATCTCCAGATGATGTCAAACACGTCGCGGATTGGAGACATCATCCACCTGAACGTCGGAGGGAAAAGGTGAGGGACCGGAAGATGTTTCTGTAGGCTTGGCTAACCCCGGCTAGCTAACAGCTAACAATACAAATAAAAGGTTTTCTTTCATTACACTGACTTAATGTTGGATCAAAATAACATGTAAAAAATACTTTGACCTTCAGTTACGTCTGCTATTAATGTATGGTGAAAAAAATGTCAACTTTCGCCTAGAAATAGCACTACTAGCTATTTTAGCTAGGAGTACAAATCTTTTCGTTATTTCATTCAGCACGGCATTTATTATTGCTAAAGAATTCAATTAAATTGATTCCTTAAACGAATTCATACATCAAAGTCGAAAAACTTGATAAAATAGAATTTAAAAGTGGGGCCGGAATGAAGCGTAATGAAATACAGTATCTGCTTTGTTGTCCGACAATGGAAGTAGGCGAATTTAAGAGTTACTGTACGTCCCGTACTTGTAATCTATCTCACCTACGCAAAAGGTTTTGGCAAGTTGGACCTCTACGTGGATGTGCAACAACAGTGGATTGCATATATAATAATAATAATAATAATAATGTTAAAATGTATTATTTAATGTCACTAACGTTTACACAGTACCCACAGTACAATGGTTGTGAAAATAGTTATCAGCATTTGACCCATCCCAGAGGAACAGTGAGGCACTTTTTGTATAATGACTAGTGATTGAGATGTTGAATAATGAGGAAATTCAGGGATTTTTGTGTGTTTTTAAAATGATTGTGTTTGCCCGAATGAAACTGAAGGTTTGAAGAAGAGTTAAAAGAGTTAATGTTTGTTTACAGGTTCAGCACCTCCCGACAGACACTGACGTGGGTTCCGGACTCATTTTTTTCCAGGTGAGAGAGGAAATGATGACTACTGGTCAATAAACAGTAAATTAGAATGTAATTTAGCTCTGAATGACTGAATAAGATGGACCTACTTTGGTTCACTAACAGCTGGGTGTTTTGTTTTTGTCTCTAGTCTATTGAGCGGTCGGATCTCCACTCTGAAGGATGAAACTGGCGCTGTGAGTACAGCGACATCACCATCCCGATCCAATCAACTCCTTACATTTTTTGTTACACTCCTGTATGTCTTTTGCACGTGTCTGATCTCCATTTGTGCCTCCGCTCTGCTCGTAGATCTTCATCGACAGAGACCCCTCTCTGTTCGCGACCATCCTCAACTTCCTGCGGACCAAAGAGCTTCACCCTCGCTCCATCAATGTGCACATGCTCATGCACGAGGCTGAGTTCTACGGCATCACGCCGCTGGGTGAGTCCCGCAGCATGACAGTAGGAGCTTGATTTTAAGTATGGCTGTTAAAAGCGTGAATGACTCTGGTTGCAGTGCGTAAGCTGCAGCTGTGTGACGAGCTGGACCGGTCTTCCTGTGGGAACGTGCTGTTCAACGGGTATCTGCCTCCACCAGGTACACACACGTCCTCCTCCCTCCACCCGTTAGCAGCTCTGAAATGTTTTGGGAAGACCTTGATCTCCATTGTTGAGCCACGTCCCAAAATCTTGTTTTCACTTTTCGCCTCCTCCCCTCCTGTCTGTCACCTCCGCCCTAGTGTACCCAGCGAAGCGGCGAAACCGTCACAGCGTAGCGGGATCGCAGTTCATGGCAGGTCGAATGGTTCCTGGGGAGAGAGCACCGGTCAGACGCAGCAATACCATGCCCCCCAACCTTGGGAATTCTGGGATACTCAGAGCCAGTAATGAGGAGAGGGTGACTGGAGGTAAAGACACACACACCCCAAAGAAGTATCCGGGTTGGAAAACATGAGCAGCTTTCATTGTTTTTAGCTGATATAGAGCTGTTTAACGCCTGTGTTTGTTGGTACGTGTGCGCAGGTCAGTTATTGGATCCTGGCTTGGTTCGGATCATCTGCGGCCATCACAACTGGATCGCTGTGGCCTACGCACAGTTTGTGGTCTGTTACAGGTAAACGCGGCTCAGGAACCGTGTCGTCTTCACGGTTTTAAGTTCACAGGGTTAGAAATAGGAACTTTTGAGTGAATTGATCCTTTAATCCTCAGCAGAATTCATATCTTGATAACTTGATTGGTTGATAACAATCTGTGAAAATGATTTATTTGCTTATTTAATTTTTTAGTGCCAATTTAGTATCTTAGAAACTCTCAATTTATGACAGATAGTTCTGTCACGGATGTTTTTAAACAGAAAAGAGGAATTAGCCTTTTTTCATTGGGGAAAATTTAGACTACATTTGAAAAAGAAATGGATTAGTTTGATAAAGCATGTTTTTAGTAAACAATTTTTTATTTTGGTGCTATTAAGTCCCATAAGTCTGTTAAGTAAAACCTCAAATCTGCTTTAATATGAAACCCCCCCCAAAAAAAACAATAATCCTACTTATCGAATAGGACTTTCTCAATGTGGTGTCCTCCAGGGCTCCACCCTCGGCCCCTTACTCTTTTATATCAAACGTATTCAGCTTCATTTTACAGTCAGAAAAAGAACCTCGAAATGAGCTGGACCGAACAGTTGAGCGGGACATTAAGGGGTTAAAGGTGCGAGATAACTGCAGCCGTCTCACGCCGCAGGATCATCGCATGAATTTATCCTTTTTAAGACAGTCGGAGAAAACTGTTCTTGAATCCTGATATTCGGCCCGGATGATCGAGAGCGGATCCAGTGTTAAACCTCCTGGTGCGGACTACCGTGGCTACCCCATAGTATTTTTAAATATCTCATACGAGTACAGCTTCAGTTTATCTGTAAAACTTTTAATATGAGTAATTTCAGTTTACAGATTTGAAACAAGAACATCAGGATTGACTTAGTTTAAGATGGATTATAACAAAAATAAAGCTGTAATATCATATAATAGTTGTATATTAATAGAAACAGTAACTCATCAAATCACATCATTCCTTTATTATCCAAAACGTTAAAGTGATGTAGAATAAAAAACACAGATTTTTAACTTCATCTTTAACGTCTTTAAGTCTTTAAGTTAAGTTTTGAGTTTTGTTTGTTTTTGCATGTGTTTAAAAACAAATAAAGACTTTCTGAAAACCCTCCGTCTCGCTCAGGGTGAAGGAGTCCTCAGGGTGGCAGCAGGTCTTCACCTCCCCCCGTCTGGATTGGGTGATCGACCGCGTCGCCCTCAACGCCAAGGTGATGGCCGGCTCGCTGGGAGACAACGACAAGATGGTGGCCGTCGCCTCGGGGACAGAGATCATCCTGTGGGCCATCTGCCCCGACGGGAATGGAAATGAAATCGGTGGGACGTTGTGAAATCCTGTTTTCTCATTTCAAAGTTTGTCATGGAGGGAAGTGAACTTTAAATCACTGCAGGGTTAAAAGAATTAAAGGCATCAAGAGGAAATCGTGAAGAAAGTTTGAGGCTTTTAAAAGTTGAGGGTTGAAAACAAAAACTTTACAATCTTTGCACTGAACGGTGTCGGTTTTATAAAGATTTATTTCTTTTCGCTCATTCCACCGACACAGATGTTTTTCCACGTGGAATATTCCATCTGTATTCGTACAGACGAACTCTTTGAATCTTGAATCGGTGCCACAGAATCAGAATCCACGTCCGTCTCAGTCCCCGTCTTTTTCTCCCGCAGGCGTCTTCAGTCTGAACGTCCCGGTGGAGGCTCTCTTCTTCGTTGGTAACCAGCTGATCGCCACCAGCCACACCGGGAAGGTCGGCGTCTGGAACGCCGTCACCAAACACTGGCAGGTGGGTGTGAGTCTGTGTGTAATGGAAGTGGGCGGGGCATAGAGAGAAGACGACCCGGCTCACATTCATCTGCACCTGGTCCGTTTCTCAGATACTGGTGTACTTGTGAACACATTTTTGACCTTACAGTATTTACTCAGCTTGTCACACGTTACAGGATATTTTTAAAGATTAAATAACTTCAGAGAGACGTTCTGGATGTTTTAAATTTAATGTTCTGCTGTCAACAGGTTTTTTTTAGACCTTTCTTATAAACCGGTCAGCGCTGCTGTAGTCTTGGGTTTTTTCCCTGTTATTTATATCTAGTCCTGCTTTGTTTACCTTGTTAGGTTGGTAAACAGGAAGTGTATAAGTATAACACTGAGTTTTCTTGACTATTTATAATTGCGACAGTTTTGCTCCATCAGTTGAGCTTTATATTTAAAACGAACATCAGATTGTACATTCAACAGCCGAAACCGGGTCGAAACCGGTCGGCGTTTTTCCCACTTATTATATTTTTTGGCAGTTTTAAGGCATTTATTCCCACTCTTGGACCGGTGCTGGTTTGCTTTTTCAGCACACATTAATTTTCCACCTGGTCTGTTTCTCTGTGTCTTTACTTCCTCTGTTTGCATTATTTTTGTTTAATTAAAAGACAGACAAACTCCCCAACACTTAAGTACATATCCATTTATTTTGGACCTTAAGAGTATTTGGTCAATAGTGTCTACCTAAGATTTCACCAGATGGTTGATCTAACAGGGAAAACAGTGACACCTGCTGGACGAAGTCAAACGGTGCATAAGAGGAGAATTCTGTGTTTAGTAGAGCTCACATCTCCGGGCCGGGCCTCTTCCACCGAGTCCATCACTTGTTTGTAAGGCGGGCTGGATTCTGGGGAGGACTTTTTGTGGTTCTTTTATGAAGTGGGAGGAAGACGAAGAGGAAATGCGACGCCTCTACAAAACATCTAAGAAGAAGTTGGAGACAATGTTGTTGTTGTTTCTTTTTTTTGTTTGTGGACCCTAAATTTGACAAATGGACGATGTTTTTGTGCAGAATCAGGACGTGGTTCCGATCAGCAGCTATGACACCGCCGGCTCTTTCCTCCTCCTGGGCTGCAACAACGGCTCCATCTACTATATAGGTGGGTTACAGTCTCTCCTCAGGGATGTGGTACCGGGCCCGTGTGACTGACTGAAACATGTTGACATCATTTATGATCCCGATGTTCTGCTGCTCACGTTTGTGTTTTGTTGTTTCGTGTTTGACAGACGTGCAGAAGTTTCCTCTGAGGATGAAGGATAATGATCTGCTGGTGACGGAGCTGTACAGAGACCCAACGGAGGACGCCATCACCGCCCTCAGTGTCTACCTCACGCCCAAAACCAGTAGGGAACTTCTTGTTAACGTGCTGACTCAACGATTCATGATGTTCTGGTTAAAATATGTCGTTTGTGATCAGGTGACAGCGGGAACTGGATCGAAATCGCCTATGGGACCAGCTCCGGGACGGTTCGGGTCATCGTCCAGCATCCGGAGACGGTCGGCTCGGGTCCGCAGCTCTTCCAGACCTTCTCCGTCCACCGCAGTCCCGTCACTAAGATCATGCTGTCTGAGAAACACCTCATCTCAGGTAGGTGTCCCACCGCTTCTCTCACTATGATGGTATGATGTCATCGCGCCACATGTTCACGTCTGCCGTCCCTCAGTTTGTGCCGACAACAACCACGTGCGGACGTGGACGGTGACCCGGTTCCGAGGGATGATCTCCACCCAACCCGGATCCACGCCGCTCACCTCCTTCAAGATCCTCAGCCTGGACGATGTTGACGGCCGAGGAGGCTGCAGCGCCGGGACAGAGATAGGTAACAGGCAAACCGGTCCAACACAGGGGTTAAAGGTCAACGGTCATCTCAAATAGCAAGTTAACGTTAGCAGAAGGCTAAGGCTAGCGGGAGCTCGCCTTAGCCGCCAACATAGAACATATGACAGACTGAACGAGGCGTACAAAGTTTTATTTTCAGTTCCAAATGTCATACAATTGTTTTAAGAAACTCACGCAATGAGGATGGAGGGAATATACATTTCAACAGGTGGGAATACATGCACAATGCCGACCAGGCTTACTTCCACTGTAACCCTTCAAAATAAGAGCATCTAAAATACATTACTCATTACGATTTTCAAACTTCAAAGAAAAAGAAAATTGAAATCCGTGCATCTCCATATTAAACTTTTACAAAAGTATTATATGAGTTAGGGAGAATCAAATCTTCGTACAGCATGTTTAAAGATGATGTTTAAGGTAAACGGTTACACATAAAACCTGGTGAACGAAGATCAGACAAACAAATCAGAGAACAGATGTTTTTAAACATCTGCTGCTGAGTCCTGCTCCTTAACGATTGAAGTAAGAAACATGTGACACCGTCCGTGTGTTCGGGTCTTTGCTGTTCTTCTCTGAGGCGTAATAAACCGACGTCATGTGACGCCGGACGCCGAAGGTTTCTTCTTCTGCTGGCGTGAATACGGTGTGTTAAATATGGAGCACAACCTCGTTTTGGCCCAGAAGCTCCGGCTCACTTAGTCCCTACGGGAGTCTCTGGGGAGTGAGTTAACGGTCCCGTGTCGTCCTTGTGTCTCAGGTCCGTATGGAGAAAGAGACGATCAGCAGGTGTTCATCCAGAGAGTGGTACCGGACACGGACAAACTCTACGTGAGGCTGTCGTCCAACGGGAAGAGGTGAGTCTCCCCCGGAGGTTGTTTTGAATAAAGTTCATTTAGAGTCGGAAAAATGTGTTCTTCTCTTCTCTTCTGTTTTTCAAAAGACAATAATTCGTTCTGATTCTCTTTAGCCAATCAGAAGGGAGAGGAGGAATTTAACTTATGTGTGTGTGTGTCAGGGTGTGTGAGGTGCGTTCGGTGGACGGCACCTCCATCACAGCCTTCATGGTCCATGAGTGCGAGGGCTCCAGTCGCATTGGCTCTCGGCCGCGTCGGTACCTGTTCAGCGGCCATGGCAACGGCAGCATCCAGATGTGGGACTTGACCACCGCCATGGACATCGCCGGCAAGGTGGACATCAGAGGTGAGACCTGTCATTATGACACCACAGCGTCTTTTATGTCCCATGCTGGTTTACGCCTCGTTATCGCTCCGTCAGCTTTGGTTGTGTACGTTACGAGCTCTGTGATTGGTCAGTGAGTGACGAGGGCTCTCATTGGTTGTCTTCCAGCACTGGGCGGGCCAACCGAGGAGGAGCTGTTGGAGCTGTTGGACCAGTGTGACCTGGCTCTTACCAGAACCCCTGACAGCACACCGAGAGCATCCACCTGCAGGTAAGAGACACCACCCACCGTTCTCACCGAGGCTTAAAGGTCTGTGCCGGATCAGAACTTTTTTTCTGTCTAGCCACCTTCCTTATAATGAAGGCGGACTCTTCATACGTGATGTTTGTGTCTGGCCTCCAGACTCTTTTTTTTTATTATATTTATTTTTGTTCTTATAATTTATCAAATGAAAATAAATCAGAGTTCAAGTGAGGTTTCATCCTTAAAATGAAGAGCATGTGCTTAAATGCTGTGACCTTTCACCCCTCCAGCCTTCACTCTCAGCTCGGTGACGGCTTCAGACCGGAACGTCTCCACCCTGCAGGAGGACGAGGAGCTTCGTCTGTTTTGGGTTCGTCTGCCTCTCTCTGCGGCAGCCTCCCTCGGCAGACTCCGCCTCCGCCTCCCATGGCCCACAACAGACCCTACAGAGACCCCGGCCTCTCAGCCGGGTATGGACTACAGGCCCTCACCATTCCCCCCTACGCCTACAACTCCAGTCCCGTTCAGTCCACCAGCCCCAGGCACCGACCAGACCGAGACTTGGGGTCTGTCCGAAGGGGGAGCTTTGTGGAGCGCTGCCAGGAGCTGGCAAAGGGTTCCGAGGCAGCGTCCGGCTCGGGGTTAGGGGTCCTGACGGGGTCAGAGGGGGTCAGGCGCAGCCTAGCGGTGTGCAGCGAGCTGGAAGCCAGGTTTGGACTCAGGACCCCCACCACCTTCTCTGTGTCACCCGGTGCGCGGCCCTCGCCAGGAACATCCTCATCCTCATCTTCGTCACAACGCAGAGCCACGCCCACACCCTCAACAAGCCCCGTCTCTCCCCACACCCCGGCCGTGAGCCCAACTCGGTCTCAGGTGCCTGTCGCGGCTCGCCGCGGATCCGCTGCATCTCCTGCTGATCTTCCAGCTTCTCCTAAGGGTTTGGAGAGTCCGGAGAGACCGGAGACTCCGGAGAGCCCCCCTAGCGGCCCGCCCACCAGCCCCAAACCACACATGAACGAGACTAGCTTCTGATTGGCGGCTCAGACTCGACTCTGCACGCGCTCAGAGCCAATCAGGTGGTTCATGTTTTCTACAGGTTTGGATTTGGGTCAGAACATGGAGACATGAAAGACTTCACAGCTGGCTGGTAGGCTGGACTGAACAGCCAATCAGAGTCCTGTTGCCATAGTTACCACATGCTGGCTGCTTAGTCACGACAAACTAACAAACATGCTACGTCATCAATAAATCACAGGACAGGAACTGGGTTTGTTTATATAAACTCCACCCCCTTTTTCTTTTTTACTGTAGCTCGCCTGTCAATCTTTCAGTCACCTGACGACAGATTTAGCATAGAACTTATAAATTATGAACCGATACCAAACAGAGTAACAACATCTTTTCTTAAATGACTCTTGAATGTATGAACATGTTTTTGTTTGTTCTGCGGGAGAAATAGTCCTAGTATGTTGGAGTTAGCCTCATCTGTTATAAAACCTGCTCATTTTAGCCTTAGACTGTTAGCAGGATATCATACCGCCATCATGGGGTTCTCTGAGACCCTCACTGGGTTCTTGTTATAAAACAGGTCACTTGAAACAGCCGCTCACAGCACTAGGGGTCATCATTAGCTTAGCTTAGCTAGCTACAGGCATCCTCTCAGGGGACAAAGGCTGCTTTTATCGAATAGAAGTGAAAGGCTGGTTTTGTCTCCTTCCGCCAGAACTGAACCCAACAGTTCTAACATTTGGATAAATGCTGTTCTAAACTGTTAATATTCAGGTTAGCAACGGTTGCTACGGTGGGCTGCTAAATCTCTGCCGTTTAGCTGAAGCGTTTAGCCTCTTTGTAGCTTCCGGTTTTGATTTGACGGCGCGTTTCCTGGACCAGCTGCTGGACCCGATGGAGCAGAACATTCCCTGAAGAGACCAAAACCAGAACTTAAAGAGTGAAGGCCACGCGGAGACGATTGTTCCGTTTTCAGCTTCTTCAAGTGCCAGAAAAACGAAAAGACGATGCAAAACTGAACATTCCTGCAGCTTGTTGTGACAAACGGAGAAGTTCTGTCTTTGATCCAGTCAGAAGGTGAATTTTTTGTCTGTTGGAAACAGTTTGTATAGAAACTTTATTTTTCTATATGACATGATTGAGATCCATCGGGATACTTCTGACTGTAAACTGTGATAGAAAACAAA
This sequence comes from Lophius piscatorius, assembly GCA_009660295.1. Classification (NCBI taxonomy): domain Eukaryota; kingdom Metazoa; phylum Chordata; class Actinopteri; order Lophiiformes; family Lophiidae; genus Lophius; species Lophius piscatorius. Next base: position 21,438 of record VRLP01005196.1, on the reverse strand, counting down.
AACTCGTCTTCAGTCCTGTGATTAATGCCGGCGCCGGTGTTCAGAACCTTCTCTACATCGCTGAACAAAACAACGACGGCATGCCGGTTCTCCAGTGCGTGATTTTAGGAAGCATGACGTCGTTCCAGAAGGAACAGAGTTTTATCCAAACGCCATGAGTAGCGTTTTGTAAACCATCATCTACTCTCCTTGTTACTCGCCAGTTGATCTTGTCCTCCTCTCGTCGGGTCAGAACCTCCTGGACCTGTTGAATTAGTGAGGAGAAAAATAATAAATGTGTCCTTCATTAATCGTGTTCAGTTATACACATTGTCAAGTTATTTCTGTGCATTTGACCTATCCCTGAGAAGCAGTGGGCGGAGCCTCTGAAGAGCTCATACCCTCACAACTGAACGACCTGCCCGATTGTGAGAGAACCTCTCTACCCACGGAGCTACAGCCGCCCCCGCCCACATCATGACCTGTCCCTGATTCTCCTCTGTTGCTACCTTCACTGCCGACGTCTTCCGGATCTACTTTTGTAAGTTTTTACGTTTATACAAGTCTCGCCGTTCTCTAAACACAGTTGTAACGGGAGGTGGTCGTTGTTCAGCCGGCAGCAGAGGTAGTAACAGATGCAAACTCGTGTGTGTATAAGAGGCGGGTCAGGCGTTTTGATTAGATGCCACACCCACATCGGAAAGATTCTTTAAAAAGTAGCCGTTAGCAGCTAACTTAAAGAAGAAAAAAACATTAGAGACTATTTGAGGTTATTCAGAGGTACAGATGTAGATGCTGCCGCATTACCCATCATGCAGCTGGCTTGCAAGATATCGCCTAAAATCACACAGTGGAGCGACGATACACCGCTTCAGATTTGTGAAATCAAATACTAATGTAAATAATTCAACCAGTATTCAAAACTTTCTTTTATAGAAACTGCGAAAATTATTGGGAGAATAAGATTTTTGTTTTTTCATAAAAATGTTCAGTTTAAGAATCATAATTAATATAGATTTATTTATGCAATATTTGCCTGTAGATAATTTCTCTTTAATTATCTGGTCTTTTATTCTGCTTCACGTTCATTTAATCAACCACTGCCGCGCATCATAATGTATTATTATTATTATTGTTGTTGTTTGATGTTAAGTTAAAGCTTAATTCATTCCTTGGGTAAATCACAAATGGGTATTTAAATGAATTAAAATGAGTTTCACATAAAGCAGCTGCAATAAATGAAAAAAATCTACATTTATATCACAATAATCAGAACTACTATGTCGTTGGTATATTTAAAAAAAAACCAATCCCCTGCGTTGTACAAGTAATCCCTATACTCCTAAAATGAAATGTGAAGTTATGTCCAAAAAACAGTGTTTTTTCATAAAAAGTTCCCACTACTGAATAAAAATATTAAGAACTACAGTAAATTATGATGTACACAAAACAAATCTCCTTTAACCGTTTCATATGAACCAAAAAACTTGTAATAAAGGCTTTATTACATTGTAATTAAATAGTAATTACTATGTAATAAAGCCTTTACTACATAGTAATTACTATGTAATAAAGCCTTTATTACTATGTAATAAAGCCTTTACTACATAGTAATTACTATGTAATAAAGCCTTTACTACTATGGAACGTGGCATTCTGCACATTAAATACTTCTTGATTCTTGTACTTTCAAGTAAAGTTTAGTAGTCAGAGTACTTTTACTTCTTGTTAGGACAGCAGGGGAAATAAATGTGATGTACTATTTTTATGTAAAAATCTTGACTCCGTCGGCCGACAGCTGTTAAAGCTCCTTTAATCCATTTCCTGTTTGGGAGTCTTTGACCGTCCAGCTTTTATTACTTTTATTTATTTGATTTCCATCAAAACGTTTTTCCGTTTTTACCTTTTCTCCAGTCCGTAACCAAACAATATGTCTACGCCAGTTTCTCTACAAGGAAGGAGAGAAAACTATATAAAACTCTTTTTGTTTTTATCAGACCTGTAAAGATCTTTACCATGAATCCGTTTTTCATCGACTGATATACGATGACTTTCCAACCTAAATTTCCGTTTTGAGCTCCTTATTTCATATATTCACTGTAAAAAAAAGAATCCCTAAAATACAGCAGCTGATTTTATTTTTGGCAAAAATGAAAAGAAAGATATGTCACAAACTGGTCATTACTGTAAAAGCATTATTCCCTCTAAAAAAAACACCTTTAGCCATGTAGCGATAGCATAAGATTGTTTTTTACGAAAACAAGATGCCATTTTTCATGATAATTTACCGTATATTTCTTAAACATCGTCATCGGAACTATAAATGGAATATTTATAAGATTTAACTCTGGGAACATTTTTCTACAGATTTTGTACTTTTTAAATCAACTGCATTAACCATAAATCCCGACTTAAACTGATGATGTAATTTATTGATAGTCGCAGTCCTTTATGGAAATATCTTTCTACTGGATGCTGTAGTTTCCTACGGCCTGTGAACGCAGCATCAGCGACTTTTCATGTTTCTGTTATATGACGGGGTTTTAAATATTTTTCTACAAAAGTTGTTATTGTTGTTTATCGGCACATTGCATAGTAAAAACCTTTTCTATGATTCTCTAAGAAAAAATAAAGAAGTAACTCATGAAAATCTTGTTTTTTATTCCAAAATCATTGAATTAACAGGACACACTCTAAAACTAGTCGGCGGGAATTACATCCACAGTCGTCCCGCTGCTACGCTAACCATCGATGTAAAGTTCACACAAAAATAAAGATTTTATTTTGCTTTACAAAAATAGATTGAAAAGATACAAAATGTGTCCATTCTGATGATGATGATGATGGACGTTTGTGTCTTCAAGCTGATTGTCCAATCAGGGTTTAGCAACCATTTCAAAGACCAGTTATGGCAGCTGAGTCAGAGCAAAAGTTTTCCCGGAATAATAAATGTATCTACGCTAACGCAAGCAAGTGAGGCTAACTAGCTTAGCTTCACTCCAGGAAGATGCAGTCTCAGATTACGAGGAGGTGCTATTTTTGGCAAAACGTCTTAGAGTGAAGATGCGGTGATGTACACAAAATATTATATAAATAAAGAATCATGGAGGTCTCAAATGTCAGAATATTATCTCGACTCTAGCAGATGATCTAGTTCTGTATCTGTCTAATGTGATGCAATCAGTGTGAATCCGTCCAGGTTCATCCAGTGAAACACTGAAGAGCTGATTTTAGAGCCAATGAGACTTTGAGAATCGGACCTGCGTAGTGAATATGGCGACCTCTGGAGGTGAAGTCAGGTATGGAGGTTTGTGATTTAAGACGCAGAGTAAGCCTGAAGTCGGGCTTGAACACGGTGGATATTTCTGGTCGGATTTGGGTTGAAGAAGTCGCTGAAGAAGAAACTGATCCAGAAGGCAAATGTCTGAATGTAGGAGTCCAGAAACGTTTCAGCCTTAGAATCAGAACTCTCCTTTGGATCGGGCGGAACCGGATGAGGTGGAAGTTCCAGACTGGACCCTCCTCCTCCCGAGAGTTTATCAGGCTAACTTGAGCCTCACACCGGCAGCTCTGGTTGGGAGTCTGTCCTGGCGGTCCTGCGGGCGGACGGACCCGGTTCAGGCTTTGGCGTCGAGCATCTCCAGCAGCAGCTTGTGGAAGGGGACGCAGCGATGGCGGTGCAGCCGCAGGAGGTTCTGAACGGCTCGGTCGGCCGTCTGTCGCAGCAGCGGGAGGCTCATCAGCAGCCGACCCGCCCGGTGCTGCTCCCTGCGGGACGCCTCGTACTCCTGCAGCGCATCGTGGAGCTCGTCCTGGAACCTCTGCACCGAGTCAGGACAGTCCAACGGGTCGGCGTCTGATGAGACGGACAGAGAGGAGACAAGGAGTTCTTAAAGGAACAGTTCACCCAAAGTTTTGAGGCAGTGGTAGAGAGTCCCGGTTCATACAGGGAGAAAGTTCAGGTTCATAGTCCATTAAAAGTCTTGGTTCCCTCCGAACCTTCCAGAATCGTCATCTGCTGATAAACTTAAACGGATCTGTTGTTATTTGTTGTTTGTTTTCCTACAAACAGCTGATCAATAGTAGATTTTTACTGATGAACCTGATGAACGACGGGGGTTTGAATCATTTTAGTTTCCAACGGACTCTAAATATGTCAAGGTCATCGCAGACGAGACGAGCGTCGTCTTCTATTGTGTGAATATTGATGCGTCCTCCAGCAGACGGGCCGCGGATCCAGAACCCAGTCCATCAATACAGATTATTGATCCGAGGCTCAGACAGTGGGAGCCCGAGCAGACTTCAGCTGGGAGGACCCACCAGCGTCCCATCATGCACTGCTTCACGCAGGGCTCGCAAGTAGTGGGTCCGATCTCAAAGCCGGCGCCACGGATTCTCACCACGGCGCCAGGTGAGGGTTGATCCGCCACAGGAAGTAGATGTTTTAGGGAACTATTGGACCGTTTTGTTTTTAAACATTAACCCCTTTAATTTCATCCAAACCCTTGTGAGGTTTTCCTCCTGGAGTGGGAATCAATGAGGCGGCAGGAGGTCCGACGCCGCGGCGGGTCGTTGGTTCGAGGCTGGATTTGAGAATCACTCAAAATGAATCAACGGCCTCCACAAAGAAGTTTGGGAGCTAATCAATAATGCAACGCTCCCAGCGCCCGGCCTCTGATCAATACCAACAAACACTCCCCTTGGATCAATACTGTCGGACCCCCACCCCCCCACTCTATCTCCTCTGGTGGGAGTCGACGTCGCCAGGGGCAACCAGACATAAACAAAAACCTCTGTTTACAGGAAGCATAAAAGTAAACAAGTTTCATCAGCCGCTTCTATGTGACATCATCAACAGCTGGCTGGTTCAGTCCAGTGGTTCCCAACCTGGGGGTCCGGCCCCTTCAAAAGGCCGCCAAAGTAAGCTGAGGGGTCGTCTCATGATCGAAGGCAGAGGAGAGGAAAGAAGAACAAATGGGTTTTCTGGTTCTGGAAACTAGAACAGTTTTTAAGGTCGGTACCATCAGGTTTTATCTTAAACTATTTTAGAAACACAAATCTGAAAAATAGATCCTTATTTTCTGCGAGATCAGATTTATAACGAGATCAGAGGTTCTATCCCCCAAAAATAGAGATTTTAGCCTCACGTACCACCTTTATCCACTAGAGGGAGCGACAAACACGTTCTACACAACCTTCGGCTGGGAAGAAGTAACAGAAGGTATAATCCTTCACATCACAGACACCTGAATATTTAATCAGCATTAATCGGGTTAAATGCGGATTAATCTAATCCAGTTCGTACGTGATAAGCCCGAGGCATCCGTTCCCAGGAACAGAACTGTCCTGGGTTCTGGATCAATATTATTCACCAGCAGGGGCGGATCTAGACACTTTTCTAAGGGGTGGTCAGAGAGTGGCGTTGTTTTTTTATGAGTGAATGTTTGTACCTGAGTTTGCGAGTGCCACGGCCTTCAGCGTCACCACCTCCTCCGGGTTCAGGTTCATCGCCTGGTACTTCGCCGTCAGATGACGCAGCGCCTCGTACAGGTCGGCCAATCCCGCCGCTCGACACTGGGCCTCGTCCAGCCGCAGGTTCCCGGCGAACACCAGCTCCTCCCCCACTGCGCCCTGAGACCGCCAGGCCACGCCCACAAGCAGGGTCTCCATCCAACCGCTCTGCAGCAACGACATCTGGTCGACCAGCGACAACCTGGAGAAGCCTGAGGGGGGCGGGGCAAAGCGGGTGTCACGACAGGTGGACTGGAAAAACGAAGGTGTCCCTCGGGTGAGTCGAGTCGGTACCTGGGATCTGTTTGGCCCAGCCGATCAGAACCAGAAGCTCCCTGTTCAGCAGGTCACAGAGGGTCAGCAGCGTCTGGAGGCTGCCGTCATTGGTGGAATCGTCCAGATTGGCAGCTAAAGGGGCGGGCTCAGTCAGCAGCAGATGGGAAATCACCTTGTTCCCTGAAAGACGGAATCGTTTCATAAAAAGACGAGAAGTTTGTAGAATATTTAAATGTGGAGGGAAGGTGTGAGAACTCACGGCTGCTGGCGGGGTGGGGGTACAGCGCTTTAGAGTATAAACTCAGTCCGGCCTCCACCCGCCTCTTGTACTTCTGCCGTCCTCCTCGCACGCGGTCCATACGGACACCTGTGACCATCAGAACCATCAGAACTCAGAGGTTTGTTGTTTTTTTTCTCTTTCTAGTTGTTTTGTCGACATTTTCTGTCTTTTGTGATCATTTCAAGTTTCTATTTTGTGAGTTTTGTGGGTGTTTATCATTTTTTGTTCTCCGTCGTCATTTTTGAGAAGTTTGTTGCCAATTTTTACGTTTTTGTGGACACTTTGTCGTTGTTGTCTTTCTTTTGTGGTAGTTTATTTTGTTTATGGTTGTTTGTAGTTTCTTTTTTTTTGTTTTTCAAAAGTAATTTCAAATAGAGCTTCAGCACCGCTGCAAAGCCTCCTGGGACGTTTTTCACGATAGGCGAGCGTTTCTTACCCTCCCTCATCATCCCGGCCTGGAGACATTTCTGGAAGCGACACGCCTGGCAGGCTTTCCTCCTCCGCTTGGTGATCTCACAGTCGTTCATCACCGGGCAGCTGTACTCGATGTTGCCTAGGCGACAAACAGGAAGTCCAAACAGTTAGGTCGATGACATCACATTCTGTCAGCTTTATTTTGAAATTTCTTTCTCTGTAACAGATTCTCCACAAATAAACATCATTTAAGAATAAAATTGTATTTTCCCTGGAGGTGGATTCGAAACCCAGAACCTACTTGGTGTGAGACCCGCTGACTGAACTATTATCACACAAATACTAATCATTCTTTCATTTTACTCCAAAGGTCAAACTCAATCTCAAAGGGGGCCAAACAGAACTCAGATAGTGGTTCAATCTGAGGTATTATAACGATTTATTCTCACTTTATAGAATTCTGAACAAACCAGGGGAATAGGAAATAGTGAAATTACAGATTAATCAGCATCATTTCCCTGCCAGCAGCGTTTGAAGGAATAATTCCCAATGAAAAGTTTTTATTCGACAAGTTACGTCATAAAATCAATCCGTTTAATTATCAAAATCAACTTTAAATAACCATTTGATCGTCTACAGGTGTATTTCACATTAAATGTAAGCATCATGATGTGTTTTCTTGTTTTTAACGTAGCAGCACTGAAACCTCCTGAACGGCCGGAGGACGTGAACGCACCTCGCCAGTTAATTAAAACGTGCTTTTTATTAACTAAACTCCGTGTGAAACTCATTAACGTTTATTAATTAGTGTTTTACCTGTTTTTTTCTGTCCTATATCCTCACAGGCTTCGGATGAGCCGAAAGTTTATCAGAGTAACTTCATAAACGCTGATATCTGACAACAGAATAGTCTAGACTCCAGAGCTCGCTCGCGCCGGCCGGCCGTCGCAATGCATTCTGGGACTTGTAGTACGTGTGGTGTTTGCGCTGTTTACCAGCCGTCGAGTTATGATCGAAATTAGATATTCCGTCGCGGGCCGGATATAATTGTTCTGCGCGCCGGATGTGGTCTAAAGACTCAAGGAAGAAATATTATGGTTCTGGTGGGGATCTGGATCCCAGTCCGGACCCAGAACATCTTTTTACGGATTCTCTACTGGAGGAACAGTTACAAGATTTTTGCTTCCAACGTCATGGATGATGCTTGAAAAACATGATGACATCATGTCATCGGGTGAAATTGTGATGGTCTGAACAACACTTCCAGCTTTAGATGAAGAGTTCTTCTCCCTCTGATGACACTCGTGTCCGTATCATCATCCTGTTTATTCTCACAGAAATCTATAAAAGTCTGTCCAGACGCCGACGCCCCCACCCCCCCATTATTACTGGAGCTTAAACACGTGTTAGTGGGATATCCATGAGACGGAAAGCTCTCCCACTGTTACCATCAACACAGACTGAGATGAACTCACCCTGACCTGATCCTGGTTACTACTCTGAGCTAACTCTGACCTTAACCTGGGCTTAACCTGGGCTAACTCTCCATCTTCAGAAGCTGCACATCTGTGTCTACTTCAGTACCAGTGGTGTGTGTCATTGCTGTCATTAGATGATCGGCTGCTTATAAGCATTAATATAATTTTGGCCTCTCTTGGCTTCCGTACGTTTGTTATCAGACGTTCAGATGTTACCCAGAGATCCTGGTTCTTCATCCAGCAGCTGAAGTGTGAGCTCATGTCTTCACACACCAATCAATGCAGGGAATCCTGCTGGTATTGATCAGTCCCGCCTATTAATTCACTCATCAACACACACACACACACACACACACACACACACACACAGAGAGTCTTCCTCACCTTGTACGGTTCTCTTGAAGAATGCCTTGCAGGCCTCGCAGGACGCCACCCCGTAGTGATACCCAGAGGCAAAGTCTCCACAGACCAGACAGACCCTCTTCACCCCCGCAGCACCCATCGGTGTCAGGTAGTCGCCCCTGAGGATGGAGTCCACCTGCAGGGAAGAAACGCAATCAAAACAGGGACGATGATGAAGATGATGATAATTCTACTGCTTCTTTTTTTTGTTCTTCAGGCTTTTCCCTTTACTGGTCCTCACAGCGGATCATCTCTTCCCTCCTCTCCTTCTTCTCCTTCACTCACATGTATTCTGTCTTTCTGAGTCCGACCTTCATCCCTCTTCTCTCCGGAACATACCTCCACCTCTCCATGTTCTCCTCCACCTACTCCCTGCTCTCACTACAGATCACCAACATCATAGTCCATGGAGACTCCTGCCTGTCCATCATCACAGCAAACAAGAAGGGGCCAAGAGCCCATCCTTGAAGCAGTCCCACCTCCACCTTGAACCCATCTGTCTCTTCTACTGATCACCTCAGATATAACTAGGGGGGGGGGGGGGGGGGGGGGGCGCGGGGCGACCGCCGGCGTGGGGGGGGGGGGGGGGGGGGGGGGGGGGGACACGCCACTTAGGGCCTCCTAAAGGCTGGGGCCGGCTCTGCTGGGTATGTGGGAGCCTGTTTTGACAAATAAAGTAAAATCAAATGTATAAAGTTTTTTTTTCACCTGCGCCGAAAACGAGCCGCTCTGTAAGATGGAGAAATGAACCGGAGCCTCCAGAGCGCTGCCTCCCGCACTTCCTCCGCTGGAACTGGACCCTGTCGGGGAGTCTGGCTGTGGCGCCCCACAGAGAAGGCTGTAGGAAGAGGAGGAGGACGAGGAGGGCGAGGAAGAGGAGGCCGGGCTGGGGAGGAGGAAGGTTTGGTGTGAGGGGCTGAGAGAGGGTGTGCTGTCCAGGGGGAAAGAGGCCGGAGAGCGTGCTTCATCAGCAGCCGAGGAGGAGGATGAGGAAGAGGTGTCAAGGAGGCTGAAGAGGAAGAAAAAAGATGAATTGAACAGCGTCAGTCGCAGCGATGATCATGTGACACCCAGAATGAAAGATTTCTCTTCCTGTTTCAGGCAGAAATACATGATACACTGTAAAAACCCAAAATCATAATAAAATATCAAAATATCTGATCACACTTGATTCGAGAGAAAGTGACTTTATTTTTAGAAGATGCAATAAAAAAAGACATTTTGTATTAAAAGTCTGAAATAATCGTTTAAACGTCTTTTTCTTCTCTTATTTGAAGAATGTGGTGAAATTAAATGTGGAAGGGCGTCACAATTTCTACAACTTCAAATCAGTTTAAAGCCCCTGAAATGAAGATGTTTTTTAAATATCACGTCTGATTTCAGTCAATTTTATGAAACACATTTTTAATTGTTCTTGTAAGTTTTGTTTTGTACTTTGTGTTTTTACTAAACTAAAAACACCCTGTAACAAAACACAAATGTAACTTATTATTTATTGTGAAAGTTTTTTCCAGTGTTTATATATCTATATCTATAGATACATATAGATATATCTATATAGATATACCGTATTTATATATGCATGTATCTTTATATATAAAGATACCTACATACATACATACAAATATACACACACGTAGATATAGATAGAGAGAGATTATGGATAGATATAGATGTATAGATAGGTATAGATATACATATATAGATATATGTATATAGATATACGTATATAGATATATTCTTTGACCTGGACGAGTCACTTTCTTTCTCCCAAACTAAACCTTGTTTTATTTACTGGTGGTTTTTATACAAGGAGGGAGTCACGTCTACGTTACTGAAATCTAACCAGCATAAAACACGTCTAATCCAGTTAGACAGAAGTCATATTTGTCGGTCTGTTCTTTGCATATCTGTAAAAAATAATAAAACAAAACGCTTCAAACTGCTTTCCAAACATGGAAATAATTGTTTTAAGTCGGAAACAAAACAAACCCATGAACTTTATAACATTTTACTATTTGCTTTTTATTTATTTTTTTTAAATGTTGCTTTTATCTGTTTAATTATCTTATACATTTAGTTTTTCATAAGTGGATATAATGAATCAAAGTTGACGTTTCTAGTTTATTTTTTATTTCTCTTATAGCTGTTAAAGGTTTCCTACATTTTTTTACACAGTTTTTTATATTTAAGAATATTTAAAATAAGTTAATTCTTTAAACATTCAGAATCAGTCAAAAGTTTAAAAAGAAAAAAAAAGGTTTCCTGATGTTGGAGCTGCAGAAAGAATAAAATAAAAAACTTTTTTTTCACGTGATTTTGAATAAAATCACGTGCGCTGAAATAAATGGTTTAAATACTTTTGGATCTAAAGTAAGAGTGACGGCGGGTTGTTGGTTCGTGTCTCACCGCTGCGGACGGACGAAGTGACAGTCGTCCGTCAGACAGAAGTCCTTCAGCTCCATCCTGAACCTGGTCCCGGATCAGCTTCACCCGCCAGAACCACAAACTTCAGAGCTGCGGCTTCTCTTAAGGATCCAACTCAAACCCAGGTCCAGACTCCTCCGTGGTGCGTTCGCTGACAGCTCTCAGTCGGGAGGAAAAGGTTCCCTGTTGCTACTTCAGGGTCCAGTGAAGAAAGAGCTGTCTGAACTTTGACCTCCTGTTTCCTGCAGAGGTTGGAGGAAGATGGATGGAGGCAGAGGAGAAGCTCTGAGGTGATATTTATCTGCCTCTCCTGTCATCACCCAGAAGAGGAGGGGAGGGGGCGGGGCCTAGAGGATCAGCCAATCAGAGGGGAGCATCACGAGCGGTCCGTGGAGGGGATTGACTTCTCCTATCATCTCTATTGATCCGACAGATGTAGGCCACGGCCGCCTGAAGCTCCTCTCTGCTGATGAAGACCTGCAGCTGTAAACATTCTTCATCAATATCAATTAAAAAGCAGAAACAATGAGTCTGTGGGAAAAAAAAAACATTTCACCGTGACTCAGAGGAGCAACCGTATAATTCTCTGATGTTAATTAATTGTCTAATGTTATTCGTTGTCATGGTAATAAACGTTAGTGTTTGTTAGCATGCAAAGCAGCTAGCTACCGTTAGCAATAAAACGATAACCAATGCAATAATATTCCCTTTTGTGAACGTGAGATTTGATCCAACGTCTTATTTGTCTGTGTGTGTGTTTGTGTGTGCGTGTGTTTGTGTGTGTGTGTGTGTCTGTGTATGTCTGCGTGTGTGTATGTGTCTGAAATGGCATTAATAATGCATTAATAATTAATAAGGCCATTTCAGATCATTTAAATATATAAATATTTTTAAATATAAGATGGTATCATCAGCGTAGAGACGTTGTTTCAGTCAATAATCCTGTGATTTCACGGCCTTTTCTTCCTTCATGGAGTCATTTTTCCCGTGAAAACCTGGACGTGGCCACAGAGCAAAGAGATAGAGAGAGAGAGAGAGAGAGAGAGAGAGTGAGCGTTGAGGATTAACACGGGCCTAATGAGTGTGTGAGGATGCTGAGGCAGCACTTTCTAACAGCGTCACAACGTGAGAACCGAACACACTCCTAATCTTACCAACAGACGGGCTCGGATCAGTCTCACCTACATCTGCTGTTTCATAAGAGCGGAATAACCGGGTCTGTCTGAACATTCAGGCTCACGGCGCTCTGAGGTTTAGGACACAGGTGCTCACCTTCCTCTGAACACCTCCGTACCTTCTAGCTAGCAAGGATAAGTATGGAAGTTCAACAAACGGCGTTCGTCTCTGAAACTCGTTAGCAACATGCTACGTAGCATGCGCCTCTTCTGTGTGCGGTGAAACACACTGATTTATTAGGGATGCACAAATACCATTTCTTGTAAGACCAAGATGGAGTACTTACATTTGAGTACTTTACAATATCGGTGAAAGTACTTCATAATAAATAAATCGGACTTTCATCTCAGAAAAGGGTTAAGTTATATATTTTTGGGGGGAGAATTCTGAGTTCAAAGTCGGCATTTTGAGAATACAGCCAGAATTTCAAAAAACATTTCACAGTCCTACACGTGGCCCTAATCCTCCTCCGTACTTTGAAGCCAAATTCTGAAGGGAAAAAAAAGCCTCTGCTGTCGTCCACACAAGATGAAGCTGCTACAGTTTGACAAACACCACCGGGGCTTTTACCGGAACAAGGTCAGAGGTCAGATGAGACCAAAGTAGAGCTTTTTGGCTACAAACATCTAAAATGGGTGTGGCCTAGCAAGAAAGAAGGCCATAGAGAAATGCCACTCGTACCCACTGTGAAGTCTGGTGGTGGATCTCTGATGCTGTGGGGCTGACAACACGGACTGTCCTTCAAAGAGAACTTCGGCTAATGAATGCGTTCGGTCATCCGTCCATTTTCTTCTGCTCGTCTCGGTAGCAGACGTCCCTCTCCCCAGCAACACTCTCCAGCTCATCCGTGGGGGCGGGATGTTCCCGGGCCAGATGATAGATGTAGTCTCTCCAGCAGGTTCTGGAAAGACTACCTGGAAAACCTCCAAAGGGAGGCGTCCTGATCCGATGACGGATCCTTTTAGACCTGAAAGCCCCCCCCCCCGGAGGTCTGAAGCCCCACACCTTAACTCTACGGCGGGGCCCCCCCCCCCTTCACAGGACGCTCACATCTAATGTATCATTTGAGGTCATATGTCTCTTATTGGTCGTCGTTCCACTTGTGAGACCCGGGTCGGTTTTTGTCAACACCTTGTTTGTTTCCCGTTGATCGAGTCATTCCCCAAAAAACACGACGTCTTCCCCGAAGAAGGAAGTTGTGGGCGGCGACCAGAATGTGTTAAAACTCAGCGTCGCTCCTGGCCGGGATGAGCCGGAGCTTTTAATGCGGCGTGTTTGTTTGTGAAAGTAAAAGCTGATATTCTGCTGGCTCACGGTTTCGGCCTCGGTACCGGGTGAAGCCCAGTAATCCCATTAAGGCTACCTGGAGCTGAGACTGAGTGGACGGATTGGCCTATAATATAAAGAGGCTTAGGGGCCTGGATCTACAGCACCAGTGCCGGCATTAAGGTTATGGGGGGGGGGGGGTCCAGCCGATCAGCAACAACTGTGAACAAACTGATGGATCTGGTGTCGACATCTGTCACGCATCAGAAACACACAGAAGGTCAAACTTTAGCCCCAATCGTCGCGTTTTATCAGCGACTTCCTGTGTAATTCAGCCTCCGTGACAGCAGGTGGCGCCAGGAGCTCCAGTCCCAACTGGTTTTGTCGGTCAAACAGTGAATAGAAGGAAAATTAGTTTTTTGTTTGTAAAGGAATGTGCTAAAAAAGATGGCGGACGAGGAAGAAGAAACGTTCCTACTGAGGAACAGACTGATAGTAAAGGAGATAATTAATAAGAATATAATCATGATTCATGTGGAATAAACTCTTCTTCTAGAGGATGTTGGGGGACGATTAACGTTAACTCAAACGGATGCGACGTCCACAAAAGTCAGTTTAAGTATATTACGCTAAAAAAAAAAAAATCCCTTTAGTTTTTTTTTTTTTATGTTTTTCAGTATTTTAAGTCTTTTAAGTAACTTGAAAATTTCAAATAAAGATATTTTCTGGCACCATCCAGCATGTGAGACCTAGAATATATATTTATACAACCAAAAGAATGTATAATAGTGCTCAAAGAATTTTCGTTGTGACTATGCTAAAGCTAGTGTCGCTAAGCTATTCTTATTAAAATTGGCTTTTAAGTAGAACAAACTTTGACGGATTTAGTGGTAAATCACTTTAAACACGCTGGAAATGTTCCATAAGTAATATTTAATATAGTTTAAAAAGAAAATGTTTAGAAATAAAAATTAGCATTTTTCTTATTGAGGTCGCTTGAAGGTTGAAACGTAGCGTCAGCGATGTTTTCAAACTCGCTCCATTTAACGATAGAAAAAGGGTTTAGACACTGACAGTCGGATCCTCCAGGAAGTCGAAGGTTCTGCCTTCGCCGTCATTTTTGGTTCTGGAGAATCTAACAAACTCCACAGTCATTGGTTCAAAGGGACCGTCACAAAGACAAAAAAAAACACAAAACACAGACGGCTTAGAATAGGAGTGTGTGCAAATATATTTTCATTTCTTTGTCATACAAACAACAACGGTAAGATTCAAAAAGAAAAAAGAAAAAAGAAGTGAGTTGTTAACAGTAAACATGAACAAGTTTTTTTAACACTGAAATTTGACGAATGTACACATTTTTGACGGTCCCTTGGCAGGTACAGTGCATTCTATGCATCAAACTTTAGGTGCTGAGGAGGAAAAGTTCCCCTCTTTGGGTTCAGGAAGTTAATGGGGACACAGAAAGACCCTCCCTCCGTCCGTATGTGATCAGGTGGTTACGGGTTCGTATCCAGGAATAAGGATTATCGTGGAGGAATGTGAATTATTCTAACAAAACGACGGGAAGAACAGATCTGACACGTCAGCGCCATCCATCAACACGAGTCGCTGGTCCGACCCCACATTCTTTCTGACTTCCTGTCTTCGTCTCAAAGCTACAAACCCATTGGTTCCTGCCAAATCTTTAAAAACGCCTCAACGTAATTCATAATAAATTTTTTTTTAAAAGAAGCATTTTTAAAGGAGGAAAATGGATCCAATCCCTAATTTAACATTTCTTCTTTGGCCCTGGCAAAATCTGTTCTGTTCTGTTTAAAGTGGAGAAGCTAACATGCTAATACATCAGGCGCGTCCGAGAAGTTCAGTTTCGTGTACTAGCTAGTAAGCTAGCCTCACTGGTTAAAAATAAAAAATAGAATTAAACATAATAGTCAGTTTTTCCAACTCACATTTGGGCTGAAATAGATAAACTCTTCAGTTGTTACACCTAAGCTAATCTTGAGCTTGTTTAACAGCCAGCAAGCTAAAAGCTTACTCACGTAATCATCAGAAACTTCCATTTTAAAAAAATGTCTAGTCATGCTTGGGAAACATTGTAAAGCTTCTTTGTTTCAACGCCTAAGCTAATTTTAAGCGTCATTATTAGCCAGCAAGCTAACATTAAGACAATTAAGATGATTTTGCTGAGATAAAAAGGTTCCACTCTTCAGTTTCTACGTCTAACCTGATTTCCAGCTTGTTTGTTAGCTAACAGCTACTAGCTAAGAATATGTAAATTGAGACAGCTACTATGCGAGGTCATCAGAAGCATCAATAAAACTCCGATGACTATGGGCAAATTATTTTTCAGTGGAAAAATAGTCTTTTTACTCTATAGTTTCATGCTTAAGCTAATTCCCGACTTATCTGTTAGCCAATGAACAAACAGCTCACTAGCCAAAAACTAAGACAACTATGATATTTAAAATGTTAAATGCCAAGTCACGTGCTAACCTTACATATTTTTATCCATTGAGCATCCTGCTAGCAAGCACACAATCCCTTCCTTAGCTGTTAGCTTAGTAATAGCATAATGAATCCTTGCTAATGGAATGTTTTGATCCTTAAAGAATGATGAAACTCTAGCGGAATGGCGCCCTCTTGTGATCGTAACATTACAAAAGCTATTTAAGGATTTATGTGATATCTTTGCTTACACAATATATGAGTGAAGCTGTGCCAAGACATCCATGACTAACAGGCTAGCTAACATTAGCCCGGCAGTCAAGTCAGGCTTTAGTGATATGAACATCGCTATTGTCGTACAAGTTGAACATGTGATCGCATATCCTTGAGAGGTCGGACATCGTGAGTTACATACATTAGCTTTAGCTACATGAGCAGTGATAGAAGTTAGCAGAACCTTTTCTGCCTGTGTAATGTGAAACGGCTATCAAGCTAGCACATCGATGACTTGACAGTATTTATTTGGAACTGGAGAAGGAGGAACATGATTTATGATTCTTCATATAATTAACTTGCAATATATTCTGATATTATTTTCTTACCGTCTAAGCTTGGATAGTAAGAAAACAGGAAGAGGAAGAAAATGATTCCCGTTTCCTCAGTTTTCTCTGCGGACGAAGCCGGGTTAGTTTTCTAAAGACAAACACAAATCTTTCTTCTTCTACTGCATCATCAAGACTTTTTTCTCCACCAGATTTCTTGATAGAAACATTCAGACCGAGTCAAAGAAACATAAAAGTGTTTGTAGGAGAGTCGCCCGGGTCATGCTACCAGGCTAATCACAGTTAGCCTGGAGTCTGGATTCAAATACTGGTTTAAAGTAAGGCTATTTTATTTTCAGTGTCAGTAACAATGTACCTTTTACTATGTGTGAGTAATCTGTTAATATGTGTGGGTAATCTGTTACTATGTGTGGGTAATCTGTTACTATGTGTGAGTAGTCTGTTACTATGTGTGAGTAGTCTGTTACTATGTGTGAGTAGTCTGTTACTATGTGTGAGTAATCTGTTACTCTGTGTGAGTAATCTTACTATGTGTGTGTAATCCGTTACTATGTGTGGGTAATGTGTGAGTAGTCTGTTACTATGTGAGAGTAATCTGTAACTATGTGAGAGTAATCTGTTACTATGTGTGAGTAATCTGGGATTGAACACAACCATTACCAATATTTCTATCGTGTTCTGATTTCTTTAGATAAAAAAAATTTGAAACTGAACTATCTGATAGAAATACCACGATGTTCATGTTTTTCTACACAGTTTTTGTGGGACAGAACCAGGAGGACTCTCCATTTGGACCAGTTGGATCAACAACGGCCCAAAATACACCAAAAAAAAAATGTAATTGAATTTTGGCTGTAAAATACCACCAATGTCCACTAGAGGGAGATACATGCACACACAATGACACATTACACACTGAACAAAGAAATCCACGTCTGTTTCAGTCTGGGAAAAGGAAAAGAATTTTAGTTGTAATGAACACATGAGAACCGGACCAGAATCACCCGTGGATCAACCATCGGTCGTCAGCGCTAAAGGTCCGGTGTGCAGGATCGAGTCTCGTTGAATCGACTCGGCTCACCCCTCCCCCATCTGACCGTGTGCCAGAACCTACGGTGGCCTTTAAGGGTCAAAAGGACGTCATCATCCACGACGGGACCGAAAATGTCTTTAGAAACTGGACTTGTTCTAGATCTACGAGGATGAATATTATTTGTTGTTGTCGTAGGAGCGTTTTATTGCTAATGGTAGCTAGTTGCTAATACGAGCCTGCGATTAATTATGGTGGACGATAAACATGATATTTATATTTTAGTCTGATAGATTTATTGGATGTTTACCATCTTTTTTATTTGTCCATGTAGACGCCGGGCTCTGGGCGCCGTGGAGGAGGACCAGACCAACGTATGTAATAACATGCTTATAAACATGAGAGTCGTTTTATTCCCTTAAAAGCTGCACACTTAACCTCTTTAACTTCTTACGACACAGTAACTATTATGTCATAGTTACTGTGTCGCTATGAATCCATGGGCTGGTTCCGGCCCGATACGTGGCGTTCAATTACAACTGAAATTCAAATTTCTTTTTCCCCCCCCCCCAGTGAAATTCACTATTTCTATTCCTTTTCTCTGACACACCGGTTCCCCCAAACCGAACACACAGCTGGTTAGAAGAATTCGGACTTAAAGGCGGCGGTAGTTTGCTCTTTAATGGAGAGTGGGCCTGGCGTAGCTTCGACCCGGTTTAGTGCAGTCATTTCAGTCCAGTACATCTTAGCCTAGTTTGTCGCATCTGGTCCTTTAGTGAAACCAAAGCTGGTTTAGTCTAATAGAGTCTGCCATCGTCTGGACCAGGTCAGACCGGTCTAATCAAGCGCGGCACAGCTCGGTCCGGTCCGGTCGGGTCTACGCCGCCACGCAGTGGTTGGGTCTGCGCGACATGACGTATCCTCTCCTGCAGACGCAGCGGAAGGAGCCGTCGGTGTTGACGCAGCGGGCGTTCACGCAGGGATACTCCAGGCCGGCGCTGTCCTCACACTCGTTTACATCTGCAGACAGACAGACGGCGGCGTTTTACAGGTACGGGTGGAAAAACACGCCGTCTAACGTTCCGTCAAACATCTGAAATTCATCGGATGTTATTTAACGGTATAAATAACTAAATACCAGAGATATTACTAGATTGTATAAAAAAATAATAATAATAATTTACGGTAAAATCCCGGCAGCTGTGGTTGTCAGAATCTTACCGTGAAAAATGTGGCTACGATTTATCGGATATTACGGTAAATAACCATGAAAACCTGTTAGCGGTTTTACCTTAAAGTCAACATTACTTCACAAATATACTGTATATTGTATTTTTAGCATCTTGTTACTGTAAAATAAACCCGGAATGCTCTTGCTAAATGTGCAGTAACGTGTTTTACTGTTAATTTAAATGTACAAAGCAGCGAATCTGTAATTTAGACAGAATATTACTTTTACGGTAATAAATAAGCCATATAAAAATTAGTTATTACTATTTCTTTAAGTTAACGTACCCACAGTGATAAGATGTTTTGAACTCTGTAAACGTTTATTGTAGCCATTTGAATTTTCTTTTTACTGTAATTTCTACCGACCATTTTTACAGTGTATGAACCACGTGACAAGGAGGTGAGTACAGTATCCATGTTTTATGGTAATTTAACGTAATGTCAGTGCAGTCGCTGCAATGCTTTTATTTTTCATCCTAAGAGTAGATTCCTGTCAGAAGTCAGATTCTCACCTGTGCAGGTCATGGAGGTCATTTCCAGCTCGTATCCTTGGTAACAGTCGCAGGTGTATCCCTCTGCGACACGGATACACCTGCCGTTCTCACAGCCGTGTATTATCCCACAATCCTCTGCTGTGCTCAGGCCGGCGTACGAGTCATAACGCCCTGAAAGACAAGAGAAGACGCGTCAAAGAAAGAGAAAATGTGCTTTGAAACAAATTCATTTTTTGAAATCTCTCAACAAAACCATAAAACCAACAACTTTATGCAGAAGTTTCTCCCCCCTCAGCAGTTCAGAAAGCTAGTTTTCACTGTAGCTAGTTGTCCTGGAGTCTTACCTCGAGCTGACCCCATGGCTATTAGTTGCTAGCATGCTAGCTTCAGGTCTGCACCTTTGCTAAATCAGATTTCCCGCCTTGCAGCTGTCCAACTGGTTTCATGTCTTCTAGCCACAAATGAGTCCGAATCTCACACATGCTAATCCCAGCATGCTAGCCCTCAGCCTGAATCTCAGCCTGCACTTCAGCTAATGAGGCCCAGTGAGCCTGAAGGGTTAGCCTCTTACTCTCTAGCCAGCTACAGCTTCTGAGGGAGCTAGCTACCAGCCTGCTAGCATTTAGCCAGCTAAGGCTCCTGAGGCAGCTAGCTACCAGCCTGCTAGCATTTAGCCAGCTACAGCTTCTGAGGCAGCTAGCTACCAGCCTGCTAAGTTATTTTCTACTTTGTCGTTTTTGACTTTTACTTAGTTTAATATTATTTTGAATATTATTGGACGGGAAATAAAATTCGACCACTCACTCTCAAACACCCTCCTTGGTGTTCCTCCTCCTCCACCTGCTCCTCCTCCTCCACCTGCACCTCCACCTGCACCTGCTCCTCCTCTGCTCCTGTCTGGGCTCCTCTCTGGGAAGGAAGTGAAGGGCGGCCCCGACCTCCATGGCACCTCCTCCTCTTCCTCCTCCGGGTCCGGGAAGGCGGCACCGGGCAGCGGGGCCAGGCTGAGAGGAGCGCCGTCAGGCTGGGACGGAGGAGGAAGTCGGACCCCGAAGGCCCTCTCGGCTCGGGGGTCTGCAGGGAGGCGGAATGAGGGAGGCCTGGGCGGGGGGACGTCTGCGGTGCCGTAGTCTCCTTCAGAGTAGTAGCCGGTGCTGGGAAGCAGAACGGTTCTGATGTTAGCAGACGACCCGTTCACCTGATCAAGGTCCGGTCAGTACGATTAATGTGAGCGTTACTCAAATAACTGAATCCCTTCTATGGATATAATCTATCATTTAAACGGAAGCAGGATTTTCAGAGAGACTCCAGGGACGTCGCGGCGCCTCACCTGAACTCGGGTCTGCCGTAACCGCCGTCGGGCCGGCCGAACGTTGAAGGCGTTCTCCCTCTGAAACCCGTTCTGCTGCCCCCTGCTGGAGAGTAGTCGTCGAAGTCCGGGCCAGAGAAGTCTCTGCCGGGAACCAAGGGTGGAGGAAAGGAGTCTGGACTGTAGGGGGAGAAGTATGGAGGAGCTGAGGAGAGGAACGGGAACAATCAGGGAGGAAGCTCTGGAGGTGTTTATTATAAATAATTATTATTATTCTAAAGTTTAAGAGAGATTACTCACCAACTCCTGCGTCTCCTCGTCCGGCTCCTGGTCTCGCTCCTGTTTCGGGTCCGGTGGAGTCCGGGAAAGACTCCGGGTAGAGAGGAGGAGGAAAGGAGCTGCACAGGTTGGCGTAGTCTCCTGCAGAGAAGCGAAGGACACGAAAACCTTCGTCTCAGTGAGTCAAAAATAACTTTATTGACAAAGAGGGTCAAACAGAGCGCTTCACACAAACAAGCAACAACATGTCAACAAACACAAACAAACATGAAGACAAAACGTTTAAACTGTTCTAAATACACTAAGTAAGGTTAAAAACAAAAAATAATACAAATGTTAATTGATAAATATGAATAATTAATAATAGAAATTTAAGAACAAGCTGAAATTTCTTTTTCTTAAAAGCTACAATAGAAAAAAATCATGTAAGAGATAAGAATAATTTAAAATTCCTGTAAGGTGTTACCTGTGAGGTGTTACCTGTGAGGTGTTACCCGTGAGGTGTTACCCGTGAGGTGTTTCCTGTGAGGTGTTTCCTGTGAGGTGTTACCTGTGAGGTGTTTCCCGTGAGGTGTTACCCGTGAGGTGTTACCTGTGAGGTGTTACCTGTGAGGTGTTACCTGTGAGGTGTTACCTGTGAGGGTTACCTGTGAGGGTTACCTGTGAGGTGTTTCCTGTGAGGTGTTTCCTGTGAGGTGTTACCTGTGAGGTGTTACCTGTGAGGTGTTACCTGTGAGGGTTACCTGTGAGGTGTTACCTGTGAGGTGTTTCCTGTGAGGTGTTACCTGTGAGGTGTTACCTGTGAGGTGTTACCTGTGAGGTGTTACCTGTGAGGGTTACCTGTGAGGGTTACCTGTGAGGTGTTTCCTGTGAGGT
>VRLP01005195.1:0-39460 GCA_009660295.1 Lophius piscatorius | reverse complement strand
GATGTTCTCTCCTATTTTCTCTTTGATGTTCTCTCCTATTTTCTCTTTGATGTTCTCTCCTATTTTCTCTTTGATGTTCTCTCCTATTTTCTCTTTGATGTTCTCTCCTATTTTCTCTTTGATTCATCTTGTTTAAGTAAATGACGGGAGCCTAAATGGTTTGACGTGGAATGAAAACACAGAGCTGAAACCCTGATTCATGCTTGATCGGCGTCTGAGGAGGAGGCGGAATAAACGCGCTTCCGTGTCGCGGTCGGAGCATCTCTCTCCGGCAGATATTGCTACAGATGGCAGATCATCGTACAGATGATGACTGCTGAGCAGTTCTTCCCGACAGCTCTCCGATTACATAGCAATTACACTCCTTCGCAAAAGCTGCTTTGACAATTAGCCCGCTGACAAAACACGCAACTGTATTTATTCACGTGTGGACGGCTTTGGCTTCGCCGTGTGTCCGGATAGATTCTGTGCCCTTGCGGGTAGAACTCAGCTCCTCGTCTCCTGCGGGAGAATTATATTCTCTTCAACCTGCAGGGATAAAAGCTGGCAGGTTCCACGAGGACGCCAGCCAGCGCTCACTTCTCTGGCACACACTTATGCCTGATTTGTGTTCGCACAGCCATTAACTTCATCAAAAAGCAGCGGCGCCGGTTCATTTCCTATAAAGCTCGGCGAGCGTCGACTCTAAACATGCAATTAGAATTTTGTTTTTAAGTGTCGGCAAAAGTTATTGTTTAGCCTCGTATTTTAAAAGGTGTCACAAATGGCAAATTTACAACACCAGGATTATATAATGACGTTTATTTCGGGTTGATTCAGATCGCTGTGACACATCATAACAACTCAAACAAACAACAACAACAACAACAACCTGAAGACCAAATGACAACTGTTAGCACTTTACAATAAGACTAGTTTTATAAAGGATGTGTAAAATGGTTTATAAAAGTTAGAAAGTAGGTTGTAAATACTTCATAAGTCATTAGTTATTGTTAATAAACAGCTTATAAACTCCATTTATCAGTGTGGGTCACTATTTGGCAATATCCAGTTAGCACTACAGATAACTGTGCTCACTATTTGGCAAGCGTCAGATTTCTGATACGCCAAATGAGCAGCTAATTCATGATTTATAAAGTGTTTACATCTTCACTAGCCAACAAGTTATTTATAAATACTTAATAAGGGGAGTGTTGTTCTAAATTGGTACCAATAAATATATTTTTTAAATTTTTCCTAAAAGCATATCAGGAAAAATAAATAATGAGATAGAGCTTTTCTTTTGAGTCATGTGAGACAAAGTGATACTGACATGAAGAAGCACTATAGCAAGTTCTGGTTCTGACAGAGTTGTTCTGTTTTGTTGAAAAATGGACAGCGACACATAATCAGGCAGGTGGTCATAATGTAATGGCCAACTGGTGTGAATAAGAATTTGGAGTATTATTAAAAGTGATGATATAGTCAATCAGATCTTTCCAGAACCAGAATTAACTACTTCAAGAAGATGTAATAGTCTGAATAACAGATTGGTGCATAGCCGTCTCCTATGGAGGGGGTCCAATACTTTTTCACACCACTGGAAAATTAGATCATGGTTGTTTTTCAATCCAGAGTAGAAAAAGCTTTTGGTCTCCCCTTAATATTTTAAAATAGCTGATTTGCATAAAGGATACATGAAAGTAACACTTACTCAACTAAAATCTTTTTGTTGACATCGGATGGGTGGCGTGGGCGACACTTTGACCCACTTGGGTCGGTACTTTAACCCTAACTCTATCCCTGCCTGTATTCACCACTATAAAAATGATTAACATAATAACTTGTGAGATTTTTAATAATATGCAAACTATGAAACTAATTCCACTCAACGATTCCTGAGAGCAGAGCTGATTTTTTCAGCCATTTTTATATATAAATTCCATTTATTCAACTCTATTATATATTTTAGACAAAGTTTGGTCGACTAAATGGTGCATTTCATTCATCTTTTAATTAAAAAAATAATTAATCATGTTCCTTTAAGTCAGGAAATAGACTATTTTAAGTCACCATCAGGTTATAATTAAAAATCTAGAGAATATTTTTCTCATTTTCACCCACGTCACTGATTTCACATCAGATTCATAAGTACCACTTAACAATAAATCCACCTTTTCGAAAGATTCATGAATGTCTTACAATAAGGTTCTAAATGCCAAATAAATATAAATATTAGTGTTTGTAAAAAGCTTCTAACATAAATCTCAGTTTATTAATCTGGGTCACTATTTGGCAACAACAATTTAGCAGTACAGATAAGTGGGCTCACTATTTGGCAAGCACCAGGTCTCTGGTACTCTTTCTATGAAATGAGTTATAGCATTTTTTTTTTTTATGATTTATAAACTGTTTACAACTTAATTAGTAAACCACAAACAAGCCATTTATAAATACTCAATAAAAGGAGTCTTATTGTCAAGAGGTACCAATTTATCTTACCAGTATCTGATGGACAAATAGGATGAAGGATTTAGAAAGTATCTTTGACGGAACCGTTTGATCATTGGTCCATTTCAGGGATCCGCCCAGATACAATGGGTCGAGATACGTTTCGGCCATGAAACCTCTAATCACTGGCGTCACCAGATAAAAACTTTGAGACTCTGAACTCCGGCGATCCAGAAGAAAACTTCAGAGGGAACCAGAGTCCAGATGATTCCTCTAACCGGCAGAACCATCACATTTGCACATCAGGACCTTTTCAGGCCTCCACCAAAGTCTCCCCAGACAGAGTGTACCATCTGTCGGGTCCAATAGTACGCGTCCCCATTCCAAATCCCAGAAGAGGCAGGAGAGACGGGTCAGTGGCGCTGATCCCATCTCATCCTGCTAAAGGAGAAGAATAGTTCACCGGAAAAAAGAGGAAAGATTTTGGTCCTGCTTTTATTCAATCTCAACTTTCTTCATCAATTATCCTAGATGTTAGTGTTTAACGATGACTTAGTTTGGTGATGACATCACGTCGTCCTCTCAAAACCCATATGTACTCAGATCAGCCATAACATTAAAACCACCTAGCTCTTTGAGGCAGTTTGCACCGTTCTCCTTAACTTTCACAGAGTTTAATGTCACGGTATCTCTGCTTCTGGATCGGACAACAAAGATAGCGTTTTCTCAAACAAACCGCCTACGCTGTGTTCCTTTGCTTTACATTGACTTCCACGGACTCCTTGAGCACGAGTCACCCTAAACGAGTTCTCATCAACCCCCACACCCGCCAAAAACACCGGGCCTGTGTTTGAAGAACGACACAGGAACACAGATGGTGGATCAGTTATTACCTCCACCAAGGAGGTCATGATTTCCCTCCACAGCGGGCTGAACAGAGACGCTGAAGTTGAAGACGAGCGGCTACAGAGTAAATAAGAGATACTCAGAGAGTTTGTTACATTAATGGCGGAGGTTTGCGTCCTCCGAGTGGTTTTTCTGGTTTATATTTATTGTTATATCTGGAAAAGCACCACATCAAATTGGATATCTAGACGGAGCCCGACCCGAGCTGGGCCTGTCAGGTTCCGAGGGAACTCGTCTGGCTCCAGTCGGGTAACCTGACTCTAGTAGGTTGGTACTAGTCGTTGCAGGCTGGTAAAACCCGGCAAGACCTGCCCATTTAGAGATGGTCTGACCCGTTCCTCTTGTCAAACTGGCTCCCTTTTCCATTTTTCCATTTCAAAGTGTCATTTAATGGAGATAATCATACGTTGTACCGCCTTTACATCACTTCCTGTTAGGCATTAGGTAGGTAGTTATGACAGTTACTGGCTGATGGAACCATCAGGAAGTGGTTTCTGTATCCAGCTGAAGGTTTTCCAGCTACTTATTTCCAACTATCGCATTAAAAACAAAATGTTGTCATTGACTTTGGCTGTGAGTCGCCTCTCTGACGGAACCAGTTTCAACTTTAATCAGCCGCAGCATTAAAAACGCCGCCATCGTCGTCTTAGGGGTCACAAATAGGTGTCAGGTACATTTGGCAGAACTATTCCTGAGCCTCCCCCTTCATTCACGGCTCGCTTCCTCAATCACTCCAGAAAGGCTCTCAGGGTTGTAGTGGCACTGTCTTCTTCTAATGCCCGCTATAATTGCATTTCCTGCGCAAATCGTTCAGTTTTCGGGGGGGGGAGGCGAGACAAACGGGAACGGCATCCATCTCAAAATGGGAAAGCCTATCCTTTCCTGATTAATTGTTGGCATATTGTTCTCCGCTGGATGCACTCCACTGGCACAGATGACCACTTTTCCCTTCCACTGTGAGAAGACGCAGATCTAAACAGTGTTTATCTTTCACAGCACATTGAATAAACACAGAGTGTGAGGCCGATAGAATGTTCAGTGGAGGTTGATGCTTCTTTAAGCTGCTTCTTCTACGCGCAAACAATCTTCCTGCTGAGTGTATTTAAGCCTTTTATAAACCCACATGGTCCCATCACCACTGTAGGAAGGGAGCGAGCAGCCGGATTTAAATATCAACACAGGACGGCAGAACGCATCAAATATTGAAATGTAATGAATAGAATGGTTGAAATTTAACAATATTCTTCATCTGTTGGTTTTAAATGTAGAAAATGTTCTGCTTCCTTTCTTTATTCAAAACCAATAGATGAACAATAATGTAGAATTTCAGTCAGTTTTCTTAGGTTTTATACTACTATACAGTATATATACTGTGTACATATACATATATATATATATATGCATGTTCCTCAAAGGAGCGGCTGAGAGGCTGGCGGCTGAGCCGAGTTGAATCCTCAAGGCGTCTGGAGCTGGAAGGATGACCTGCCTGATGATCTCCCAGTTCGCCAAACTTTACAGACTGGACCTTTAAGTATATCGTGGTGTTTTCTATCGACTGTTGATGGAACATCTAACCGTCTTCACCAGATACACATGCTGAGAACATGAAAGGAGTGGATCATCACAGGGAAAGCTGCGTTTACACCAAAGCGGTCTTTACTTTACTTACATGTCATCATGGGTTCAAATGAGTTTTTCATTTCCCTCTATTATCCACAAAGACAAGGCATGTCATCATTAATTAATCTTAGATTTATTTGCATAATCACTGGGATTTTCTCAATACATCTGTATTAAAAACAACAACCTTGAAGCGACAGAAGACTCATATTTAATCATTATATCCAGAGGTTGTCTCATTAATGTCTCTTATTCTTCTAGGAGGATGGAGATAAATGATCCCTCAGCCTCTTTTCACCGTTCCCCTCATGAGGAGCACAACTTTTTACTTTTTCCACGAGCTTCTAGTGACGTGAGCATCGCCAAGTCAATCCAGGTAATAAAGTGGGGGTCGGTATCTTTGAGAATCAAATTTGCAGCAAAAGGTAGAATTTAAAATTCACCAAATCCACTGATGTTTGACGGAGGTTCACCGTCATAAAAACAGTCAGAGGGAGAAAACCTTTCTATGACGGACAAGACTTCTGACCCACGGATCTCCAGAACCCGAAGCTCACATGATTTGGGCTGTTCAGTAAACAACCGGACCTTCAATGTCGTCCCTGACAGCAAAGCCATATACCCGAAATGCCTCAATCCCCTGCGTTATACATGCAAACTCTCTGTTTAACGAAGTAAAAATGTGAAGTGATGTCCGAAAAAATAAATATATATATATACAAGTCATGTCGATTCATCGGACTTAAAACTTTCCTTTTTAGCAGAATCTATAACCTTAATTAACATTGTTGGTTTTTTGGTAAGGCTTTTATATAGTTATTATTTTATTTTTTATTTATGCTTTTATCTGCTTTTACTTTGTAGCACTTTGAGATTTGATCCAAATGTAAAGTGCATTATAAATTAAATGTATTATTATTATTATTATTATCTGCACCAAATTTGGACTAATATGTCAGGAAATGTCTCCCCCTAGTGAGGGGAGTATCAACTACAAGAGTAAAACATTATATATATAACATTTTCACTAAATTGGACCAACCGTCGAGAAATTATAGCCCAAAAACTTTGGGAGATAAACTCCCCCTAGTGTCAGAAATCTGCAACTGAACTTTCCTCAACATCACTCCAGTTCTTCCTCACTCTAAAGTGGCGGCTTGAAATTAAAAAATGATCCACGAAATAGTTTTTTAATATGAGTGACCTGGATCGACGAAAAATACCTGTAACAGCTAGAATAAGCTCCACCTCCCATCAGCATCAGCGTCTTTCCGACGTCCGGAGCGCTTGACGTCTGGCGGACGTCACTAACGATACGGCATCACACAAATTCCTCTCCGTATTGAAAATCTTCCAGCGGCGGTGATGATGTGAATGAATTCACGCGTCGGTGTGAACGCACCATCAGGAGGTGTTAAAAGTGAACGTTGATGGATTCCAGAAGTGTTTGCCCATAAATCCTGTGAGAAGTGACTCCGATATTAATCCACTAATTGTTTCAGCCCCGAAACAAACCTTTGGTCTCCAGACGATAAGATCCACAGATGTTTCATCGCAGAAACAAGCAGAGCCTCTTAATCAGATAAATAACCAACAACCTTTTCCTGCACAAACGAGCAGCAGATTCAGAATTCATCATCGGACGTCTCCTTAATCTGCTGATAAACCAACAAACTTTTACGACTCCTCCTAATTGACTGCAGCGAAACATTCCCTCGTATATATGTGGCCTTCCAAGAAGACAGACTTCCTGTAGTGTCCGACCCCCCATCTGGAGCTGAAGAAGGACGGCGTCTGGAAAAACCCTCTGCTGTCAGAAGAACCTTCCTGAGAGCAGAACTCTGATTCTATGTCCCACTGTGACATTACTCCTGGAAACAGAGCCCAGCACAGGAATAATGATGGGATGGATTATTGGGGACTCTTGTACTGCCCACCAGCCAGGGCATTACAGGGGCTAAGAGGGAGGAGGAGGAGGAGGAGGAGGAAGGGGGGGGTCGTCATGCTGAAGATGTCAATATCCACAATGGGCATGAACAATAAAATGTGTACAAGCGTGTGCACACACACACACACACACACACACACACTCATATACACACACACACACACGCACTCTCATATACACACACACACACACACACACACACTCATATACAGACACTTACACTTACACACACACATTTATTCACACACACACACACGCACACACACACTCATATACACACACACACACACTCTCATATACACACACACACACACACACACACACTCTCTCATATACACACACACTAATATTCACACACACACACACACACACACACACACACACTCTCATATACACACACACACACACACACACACACACACTGGAGACTTGCTGAGAAAAGCCTCTGGACTGACTGATGTTTCTCAGTTTTCCCTCAGAACACCCTCTGCTCGCCCCCGGACCACCATCAAACCCGTGTAAACTCTGAGGCCCGGTGCGTGCTCAGTCAGCGAAATGATCCAAGCCCGCGGCGCCGAGCTGAGGTTCTGCCGGAGACTTGGAGACCGAGCGACGTGAGACGGCGGCTCCCCTCCATCACACCCAGGTATGATGCTTCCACGGCGAGTGTTCGCCGCCAAGCTGGACTCCGCCCTGAGGAAACTGGACTCTACCTCAGACGCTGTTCCTGGGCACCGAAGTGGAAAGCGGGAAAGATTGGAGGCTCGGCTGGAATTATAAGCAGGTAAGTCGTCCAACATTATGACTGTGGGCAGAAATCTTGTGACGGCGAAGAAACAGACGGCAAAGAAGGAGTAAAAAGAAAGTTAAAAAAAAACTCTCGGAAAGGAATCAGTTTAAGAATTTAACACCAAAATACTCCTTGAATCTACTATCCTCAAAAAGCCCCCCAATCCCCTGCATTGTACCAGCAATCCCCCTAATTAAATGTGACCCTTTAATAATTTCAACCGTCCATGATGTCATCAGTCTGTTCTAGGATCAGATCCCATAGTGACTCTACCTAACTGTTTCTATGATGTCATCAGTCTGGTCTAGGATCAGATCCCACAGTGACTCTACCTAACTGTTTCTATGATGTCATCAGTCTGTTGTAGGATCAGATCCCATAGTGACTCTACCTGACTGTTTCTATGATGTCATCAGTCTGTTGTAGGATCAGATCCCATAGTGACTCTACCTGACTGTTTCTATGATGTCATCAGTCTGTTCTAGGATCAGATCCCACAGTGAGTCTATGATCATGATTCTTCTGAGTTCTTGAATAAAACAACAAAGACTTCCTGGAGTCGATCGTAGGAGATAAATTCAGAATGAGAAATTTCCCCACAAAAAGCTTTATTTAATTATTATAAAATATCATATATATATATTATATATATATATATATAATATATATATATATATATATGATAGATATGTATTAAATAAGACCGACCTTTAGGTAGTTATGTGAAAAACTAACAAATGTTCCTAAAACAGCTCCACCTGGGGACTAACATATAAACAAAGTTAGATTTCCTAAAGTCCATTTACTCGCACCAACAGTTCATGACCCCCATAAACAGCTGGGGGTCATTTTCTGTTTTCTCCTGCGTTACTTCTTACAGATGTTTGGATCTCTGGTAGGTTGCCGGCTCCGATCCATCGATCCATCCCAAATCGCCCAAAAGACGAACCCATGCCAACAAACAAACCAGTGGACAATGAACCCAGAACCGTCATGTCGGCATAAAACTTTACAATAGGACACAATTTCTTCACAACGTGATAAAAATACGCAACTTTTTCAGAAGAAGGATTCTCTTTAGCATCTTTTTAAAAATCCAAACAAGAACCTCCGAGTCAGAGTCAGATCATTCTCGTGATCCGAGAACCGATCCGCTCCGATCGACAGGACTCTACTGTTGTACGACCCGGGGCAGATGGGAGTTCTCCTAAACGGTCCGGTGTTCAA
The DNA here is from genome assembly GCA_009660295.1 of Lophius piscatorius. NCBI lineage: Eukaryota > Metazoa > Chordata > Actinopteri > Lophiiformes > Lophiidae > Lophius > Lophius piscatorius. Next base: position 30,539 of record VRLP01005195.1, on the reverse strand, counting down.
ATTAATTAGTCCAACTGGCCTTTGAAGCTCATTCTGCTGTCCGGCCGCCCTAAACGCCCCCCCCCCCCTTCAGAGCGGCCGTCACGCGTCTCTGAACGCTAATCAATAATAAAAGTAGTCGCTGAAGTCAGAAGTCCTGTCCTTCAAAATCACTCTCAGACCGCTTTCCTTGACAGCGGCACACGGAGCGGCGTGTGATCCGGCCTCAGGAAACACCGCCGAGTCTCATCCGTCACGTTTGGGCCGCAGCCGAACATTTGACTTTGTTTGGCAGACATTGATTTTTACCTCCAGGTGTCGTCGAGGAGGCACCCACCTCGCACCCACCTCCGCCGCTCGGCCTCCTGAGGCCGATTTTAATGGAACACACAGAACTGAGGCTCAGAGAAACGGCGGCGTTTTGAAGGTGGCCTGGAACGTAAGCAGACCTGCAGAGTGAAGACGCCGCTGGGAAATTCTTTTCCTGTTGTATTTAAATGTGTTTTTGTTTTGATGTATGCAGTAAGACAGGCAGAGGTATAATAAATATGTCCTAGATGATGTCGCTGTTTGGATTGAAGGTCTGTTCAGTGACATCAGATGATCTTATGATTGAGGTTTTATGGGCGCCGCCCGCGTCCATTCAACCCTCCATCTAAATATTAGGCCTCACAGAAAGTCACCTGACGGCAATTCATCAAACACACTTTTACAGCAACCTCCTCCGCCACGCGTGTGCAACACTTTATACTCATTAGTCGTCCACAGGCTTAACAAACAACGTCTCAGAGCGGGTCGCTCCTGGTTCTGATCACAGAACCGCAATATCTGTGCAGAGAAAAAATATTGTTTTATGCATTTAGTGAAAAGAAAAGAGATTATTCTGTAGAAAAGAAAATATGTGTCTGTGCTCAGACTGAGGAAGAGCATGTTCAGACTGAGGAAGAGCATGCTCAGAATGAGGAAGAGCATGCTCAGAATGAGGAAGAGCATGTTCACACTGAGGAAGAGCATGCTCAGAATGAGGAAGAGCATGCTCAGACTGAGGAACAGCATGCTCAGAATGAGGACGAGCATGTTCAGAGTGAGGAAGAGCATGCTCAGACTGAGGAAGAGCATGCTCAGAATGAGGAAGAGCATGCTCAGAATGAGAAAGAGCATGCTCAGAATGAGGAAGAGCATGCTCAGAATGAGGAAGAGCATGTTCAGACTGAGGAAGAGCATGCTCAGAATGAGGAAGAGCATGCTGAGAGTGAGGCACAAATAAATGATGTTTTATAAAACCGTAGTCTCTTCTTTTCTGGTTATTGTTACATCAGAAGGCCTTCAGTCAACATCCTTTCAAATTCCTTAACTTTATAAACACTAACTATAGCAGAGGAGATTCGATTTGAACTTTAATTAATTTTACAACAAGCTATAATGATTTAGCCAACTTCAAAACATGCAGACACCAGATAATGAGCAGCGCTGTGATGATTAACAGCAGGGAATTAAGAGGAGCTTCCCAAAGCGAGAAAATCCACGTTTTGAGACGGACTTGTGTTTTTGCTCTAATGACCTGACTTATGGTAAATAAACAAATATTTCGCCGCACGATATTAGCTGTTCTTTTCTTCTTGAGCCACCATGCTGGGAAAACCTGCAGCCTCACCTGGGCGCACGCCTCCATCTGATTGGTTCAGATGTTCCAGCGCTGATTGTGATTGTAGCAGCAGTTATGTGTTTCTGCAGAACGCCGGGTTCACGTCACATGACAACGGCGAGATGTTTGGGGGCAGCAGGTTCACTACGTTCACCATGTTATGAGTATGTTTGTATTCCAGCGGGCAAACATACAGTAATCAATTAAGAGAGAGAGAGAGAGAGAGAGAGAGAGAGAGAGAGAGAAACAAACAAACAGAGAGGGAGAGAGAGAGAGAGAGAGAGAGATTATATATATATATATAAAATCAAAATTTGATGAAATACTTGTGCATTATATCGGTTTTATGCACTTAATGAAGAAATAAATAAAAGTGTGTCGCTGCTGCATCATTTTGAAGTTTTTCTTCTTAAAAGACTTTTGTTGTTTCATGGCTTTTGCACATCGTCTTTCTAAACGTGTTGTGGCTTTTGCGGCGTGCGTTTGCTGTGAGGTTGATGGTTGCGGTGCGTTAAAAGAGTTTTCAGGACTGACGGCTGCAGCTTCCTGCTTACTACCAACAAACAGCCTCATGAAATCTGCTCTGCCTGAGAAAAAAGACGACGTTCCTGATCAACACCCTGAATATTTATGAAAGGGGAGGAGAGACTGCGGAGGGAAAGTTCATCGTGCCCACGCTCGGAGGAGTGATGCCCACGCTCGGAGGAGTGATGCCCACCCTCGGAGGAGTGATGCCCACCCTCGGAGGAGTGATGCTCCCGCGGACGACTAATTCACACATTAGGCCTCCTCTCCGAATAAAGGTGAAAAGTTCAATCCCAGCCAAAAGCCCGACGCTTCGGCTGATCGGTACCGTGCACACTTACGCTGGTCCACCCTGGAAAACTCATCAGCTCTGTTTGATATGCAAGATGTATTTTATTTTACTGCAACCTAATAGCATAAGTAGCAAAAGATATCATTTAGGCTAATGGTTGCAAATGCAATCATAGCTATTTAATGGCTTTTACGAGCATAAGCATAGCATGCTAATAAACCAGACGAGGAAACTTTTGCCTACGTAATGGACTGAATCTGCCCCGAGCTCCACTTCAGCTTCATATCATTTCAATATTCAATCGTTTTTTCCTTCCTGAATGACAAACTTGTAGATAGAAGACAGTCACGCGGCATAATTAGCTGCGGTGGACGTCTGCGCTTGTTTGTCCGACACGACGTAACTGAGAAATGGAGCAGATAGAAATCCTTCAGAGGAACAGCCGAGAGCATATCCGCATCTTTTTCGGCGGCTCCACTTGTATAAACTATGCATTTTTGCGTTTCAAGCCCCGGCGAGCATCAATGAGCACCTCTCTCCCGCCTCTACGTCTGAACCGAGCATCGGATTTAGTTCGGAGTCGCTCGGAACGCCAGGTGAATCTTTCATGACTCGACTGGAATGAAGGAAACGTTGGACACTCGGGTATCTGCTTGTCCTTAACCTCCGGCTCAGATCCAGGATGATGATTAGATACCGAGCCTCGTGAGTCCAGATTGGAGCAGGATTTCCTACAAACGGCCCGAATACATAACCCGACACTTTTAGTGGGATTCACCTGGATGTTCTGATTCCACATAGGACCACGTAGAAGCCCAACCTTGACTGTTTCTGCTGTGTGGAAATGATGAATTATTCCCAAACCGCTCAAACACTTTCACACAGCATCAATCATACGTGTTCTAATCCGGTGTCAGGTGTCTGTCACCCTGTCAGATTTGAAGTCAAGGTTCTGCATAATGATCCGATGGCTGCAACCAGGTCAGCAGTCGGCGCCTGGAGGTGGTCTGGGGCAGGCAGGGCAGCGGTTCTGGAGGTTGGACTGACATGCAGGCAGGTGGAGTTCACCTGCGGCGCTGATGTCCCAGAGGGGTTGTGAGTCAACACGCTGGAACTGGTAACCCCCCCAGGGCAGCATGAGACGGGTTCTTTCCCCCCGGGTCCCACAAGCAGCAGAGGCAACAATAAATATGAATTCAACCCCAATTCTAGGAACTAAAGCGATCACCTGACCTCTGTGTTTGGTGAAATAAGGTGGGCAATCTTACTTCCTTGTGCTGACACGTTGAGGTTCTGGGATAGACAGTAGTAGGAGATGTTTCCCATTCACCTCTGTTACTACCTTCACTGCAATGATGACTCAGATGATTATTTTTCTCCTCTCGGTGGATTTTAGAGGCTTTTAAACTAGCCTTGGATTTCAAACAACAGTTCATTTTCTTTAAAGCGGTGACGTAAGATCTTCATCCACACTGAGACCCGATACATTCTGACCCGCCCCATTTTGCTTAAGTGAGAGAAACTGTCCTGACTGATGTAGAAAAAAGGGTCTTTTTGTGGAAACAGTTTTCTGCTGTGGTCAAACTGAGCCGGCGTTCCTCTGAGAGGCACATGCAGCAGAACGGGACGCCTGTGACGCGTCTCTGCGGCAGGAGACACTGATTGTCCTTCAGATTGGACTTAATCGCGTTTGCTTTGCCCCAATTAGATAAAGGAGGTGCGTCGTCGACTCGCGGGCCGTTTCCTCGCGCTGCTCCTGCTGCCAACTCACCGCTGGATGCCGGAGGCGAGGGAAAGTCCGCATTCCAACGCGGCTGAGTCATTTCACACAGGAACGCGTCCCATGTCTGGGAAATGAGGACGAAGAGAGGAAGGGCGGCATGTGGCATCATGAGAACAGGAGGCAGCAGCTGGTTAACTTTCCTGACTCGGATTCATTTTGCATGATCTCTTTTTTTATTATTCACACACTGAGGAGCGAAAACGGCACAAGGTTTGTAGATACAACACAAAACCCACATTCTGGACCCGCACAGAACTCACAGTAGACCCTCTCTCTGTGTATTCTGCCCCCCCCTCCTCCTCTGGATCTTCTATCCCAGAAGCCTGATCAGGAACAAAACTCTGGAGTTACTCGCAGGGAGCCGATGCGATGCTGCACTTTAGCGCCCGAGACGATAACTGATCTGAAGGAGAACCCGCCGCGGAAAAGTCAATAGATGCTTCAGCGCCGATCTCTGGTGCCGGACACAATCTGATACCGCAGCTAATAACACACCGCCGTCCTTTCTGTTCCCCCCGCCGGCGCTGAAACAGATGAAGATCTGACATTTGGTGTTGAATTATGATAATTTCTTCTCAGACAATTATTCGGCACCGGTGAACCTCGGCGCCGCTCGCGTGCGTTCTGGACAATGTGCAAATAACAGCAGATCATTTTGACCTCATCCTGATGTTTATTCAAGGCGCTGTCAATAATATAATCCCTCTGATTTAGTTAGAAATAACATCTGCCTCGCGCAGGTGGAGGACACTTTGTCTCCTACATATTCATGGACCACGTTATTGAAGAAACGTCTCGTCCGGCTGAAGACGAGACGGGAAGTTTGAAAGTAGAGGATCAGTGGGTGTGAATATAAACAGACAGGAAATTCATACAGGGGGTTCTGGGATTAACTCGTCCAGCCAGCATGCAGAAAGCCGTTTCTGGACTCAGGTGAGGGCAGAAGTTACACTCAGAGGAAAACGCTGACGGGAACTTTCTGACGAGGAACGACGAAGAAAGTCTTCAAATATTCCATAACATTAGTGTTTCGTCGGTTTACGTCTGATGTTTATCAACTATGATCAGCGTCTTTAAGGGTAAAAATGAGATGATGTCAGGATTGCATCTCGAGATGAAGATGAAGTCACCTCAGAAACGTGGATCGAACTACTTTGGATCTGAGAGGAAACCAGGATTTGTCCTCAGCAAAGATTCTGCTGAAGGAGGAAACTTGTCCCACATCCTCCCTCGGTGCATCCAACTCATAACTTCAATCCAGAGACACGTGACATTCAGGGAACAAAAGATCAAAAAGCACCAGTTTGTTTTCTAGAGAGGAACGTTAGAGTTTATAAACGTTTCCTTCCTGTTCCTGAGGTGAAGAGGCTCATGGGAATCTGTGCAGCGTCCTTCCCACGTCATCAGACGCTGATGATCTTTAATGTCCTCAGCATGTTTTGGACCACGGTTAACGCCCCCTCCTCGGTGGCCCCTTTGACCAGCGGTGTCCCTCAGGGCTCTGCTCTCGGCCCCTTACTCTTTTGCATATATATATTTGCTGCCGTTGGGTCGGATCATAAACAGGTTCCGAGGGTTAACAACTTTAGGACAACCTTTCCCATTCCAAATGGATTTTACTATATAATACATAATATAATAATATTAGTGTAACACTGTGATACTTTATTATTCTTAAAGACGGTTATTCTATGGTGAAAATCTGATACTGTTACCGAAAAATCATCTCCGTTCTCAAGACCGTTCTTCACGCTGCACATCACGCCTGCGGTGAGCTAACATGTAGCTACAGGTATCGCTGTGTGCAAGTGGTCAATATCTACGAGGAGCGTCTTTGTGATCCACGCGTGTCAGAACAATCAGATAAGGGTCACGACCCCCTCCGAGGATCAGCGTCTGCTTCTCATCAACGTAATGCTTTAAAAAACAGGTTTAGCTTAACGTGTGTGGGATCAACCAATTTAAATGCTAAACCTCTCTCTCGCTCTCTCTCTCTCTCTCTCTATGACACACTGTTACATGCCTCTCTCTATTTCTCTCTCTCTCTCTCTCAATGACACACTGTTACATGCCTCTCTCTATTTCTCTCTCTCTCTTTCTATCTCTCTCTCTCTCTCTCTCTGACACACTGTTACATACCTCTCTCTATTTCTCTCTCTGTATCTCTATCTCTCTCTCTCTCTCTCTCTATGACACACTGTTACGTGCCTCTCTCTATTTCTCTCTCTCTATCTCTCTCTCTCTCTCAATGACACACTGTTACATCTCTCCCTCTCTCTCTCTCTCTCTCACATACTGTAACATGCCTCCCACTCTCTCTCTTTCTCTGGGCTAAACTCGTACGGATAAAGAAATCATCCGAGGAGCAGTGAGGAAGCGCTGATATTGCTTGCAAATCGTCAAGGTGAGAGGCTGATTTCCTCGCGTGGTTAACGACACTTCCTGCGTCGAGCTCCTCCATCAGACGGAGCTGACCTGAGGCAGTCTGATCAAATCTCAACACGCCGCCTCCTGATCCAGGAGTCTGTGATAACAGCGGGGGAGAGGTTACTCAGAAAGGTCACTCCTGCTGCTTTTACAGAACTTCCTCTGCACTTATACGTACAGGGACGCCGCGTATCACCACTGATCATACAATGCCGCCGCCGCTGCGCCAGGGAAGCTGAATTAGGAAGTGGCTGGATGCTTGCTGAGAAATGACATTAAGTCTTTGGAGGCGGCATAATGATGGCCATCAATCTCCTCATTGTCCAGTCACATTAGTGAAATCTCAGGGCGGAGTACTGGACAGAGGGTTGGCCACCGCCAAGAGAGATCTTCTGCCATGGTGGCGTGGCAGTGGATTAATCAGAGCGGCGGGACCGTCCGTGTCCGGAGCTGAGAGCCGTCACGGTAAACACTCCAGCCAATAGCCTCCACCGCTCCGCTGGGAGCCGACGTCTCGCCGTTGTCCAACCGCGTTGGCAAATATCTGACTGTCACAGCTTCTCATTTCAGATTCCCATTTTTTCCCTCTGCTCCACCCAAACGTTGCTGAGGATATCTCCACAGACAGGTTTTAATATATTCTACCGACGGCTGTATTTAAATCTATAATAGCGCGTCTGACGTGCTCCACGAAGCGCCGGCAGGAACGCATCAGGACCTTCTGTCTGTGCGGCGACTAACTCCAGTGATTTCATCCCTTTACTCCATCAATCTGAGTTTGCTCCATCAGTTTCTCAACTTCCTCAGCATAATCTGGCAGGAAGACGCCACAAGTGTCCTCGCTAGGAGAGGAGTGGAACTTTTTATACTTATTAATATATATATCCTGGTTTTTCTGTCTAGCGTAGCAGCACACATGTCATAGTCAAGTGGTTTATGAAACCAGCAGTTCCCTGACTCCGCTAGTGCCGCCTAAATAATGAATACTCTGCCACTTGCAGTAATCTTCCTGCAGCCCTCCCCAGAAATAGAACAAAGTCAGACGGAGTGCTCCGTCTCTTCCCCTCACTTTTTCAAAAAACAAATAAAGCTGATTCCCCGAAAAAAACTGTGGAATTACTGCCACTCCACCGGCGGCGAATGCTAATGATGTGCAGCACTCAACACAAATTTGGGGAACCGCCGGGTGTGTCGCGGTGAATCGACATTCTGGGCCACATCTAGGTCATCCCTTTGAAGGGAAAATCAAAGCTTCGGTGAGCCGCTGATTTCACGACGCATAGAGCTAACCAGATAGATACAGGCGACTGTGAAGGGCACCTCTGGGCTTCATATGATGGATGATAAGACAGAGAGAGGACAAGGAAGAGAGAGAGAGAGAGAGAGAGAGAGAGAGAGAGAGAGAGAGAGAGAGGTGAGCTCATGTGAAAGGTAGCCTTAATTAGATGAATGTTTGCCCTCTTACACAAATTCCTTCATGTGGTGCCAGGAAAAAGGTCCAAAGCTGATGAGTCTTGGGAGAACTATCTGCCTAAGTGGCCTTTTATTGAGGGATGAGACCCTCCTCTTTGCCTCCGCTCCCATCCGTGTCCCCCTGATGGAAGATGTGTTGGTGGTTGAAGAGGAGGGTTCAAGGATGCTGACGGGTCTTATTGTGTGACGACCGGACCGGCGCTGGACGGATGAAAACATGCCAGGACCAGAACTTAAGGGAGAATGCACCATTCCAATATTCTATCAACACTGAAGCTATAGTTAAATCTCACAATAGCAAAAAAATGCAACAGTGATAAAAACAACCAACCTGCCGTATTCAAATGAAGGTTTCTGGCAGGAATTCTACTCGAGTAGAAAATCAGGATGTACCAGAGAACATAAGGCTGTCATTCCTTCCAGCAGCCTTCAGAGCTGATTGCTGTCATTCTAGTCGCTGCTCCTGATTCCAGAAGTGGGTCTCCACTCCACCTACTGTGAAGATAGACTGGAAGCTCTGCAGTTTGTTTGTCTGACTTCCTACTTCTTCAATCTACTGTTTGCAGCTTCCTTCCTATTCCATCGACTCTGAAACCTCTTACCCCCAACCATCCACTCTCAGCAGCTTCCTACTAGTCTCATCTACTCTGGTCACTTCCTACAGGCAGGATCAAATCTTTTCTGCTTCCTAAGTGCTTCATTTACGTTATGTAATGTCCTACTGGGTGAATCTACGCTGAGCAGACACCTATTGGCACCGTCTTCTTTTTGAATCTTCTAACCAGCTCCATCCACTCCGTCCAACCTCCTACTCACCCTATCGACTATTTGAATCTTCTAACCCTCCTGATCTCCCCTCTGCAGCGTCTCACCGGCTCAATGTAGTCTGTGAGAACTTCATAAGACTTGATTTACTCTTTAAACGTTCCTACCAGCTAAATCTGGTCATTGAAGCTTCTTACCGGCTCCATCTAACGCCTACATCTTTACATCTACGCATCTTCCTACCTGCTCAATCTATTCTTTGAATCATCCAACGGGGTCGATCTTTATTTTGTAGCTTCCTACCACCAACATCTACATTTTGCACCGTCCTTCTGCCTCCATCTAGTCTGTGCAAACCTTTACCAGCACCACCTGCCCCGAGCAGCTTCTCACCAACTCTGAACATTCCATCCTGAGGTTTCTGAGGAGCTGAGGGTCGACTATTACAACACAAATGGAAGGACGAACAACAGAAACCTTATTTGCCCCGCATAGATATAATCTTATTGAAAACAAATAAGACTGAGAAAAGTCAAACTTATGCTGACCTCTGAAACATTCCAGATTCTTCCACGAAGGAAAGCACAAGCTGGAACCCACTGGAATACAAAATACTTTTGTGTCTGCAGTAAAACTATTGTCATAATATCACCATCAGGTCAAGTGTGCAGCAGGCTGATCCTTCTTCATACCAAATGTCATGAAGTTGGACGTGAGCAGAGCTTTCAGACAACGACGGTAATCCAAACCATATTACCGTTAGCTGCTTTTCATCTAAGAATGCGTCAAACCTTGGCAGCGGCAGCGGCGCAGATTGATCAAGTGCTACGCTAATGAAAGCTGTGAGACTAAGGGAGATTAGATGGCTGCTCAGCTTTGACCCTGGATGTGAAAACAGCGAGGGCTGGGGATTGCCATCATAAAGCGTCTAAATGGCATTTTTCACCTCCAGCTCAGTAGCTTCTCGCCGGCTTCACTGTTTGGATAATGAAAACCATCAGTGTCCGCACAAACATCTTAGAGCCGGAGAACCTCAGCTTTCCCCGTCACGTTGCAGCAGCAGGGAGGGAGGGAGGGTCATTAGCATTCATGTGTCCAGATCCAGCACCTTCAGTCCGGTGTTCCGTATCCCTTCATATCTCTGCTTTAGATTTTAATTACGTGTCCGTCCTTCTACATGATTGGAGCAAACACCGAGAGGCGCAGAAGTAGGAGCTCTCAAACGCTGAGATAGGAGGAATCCCTTTCATCAAGCTAAATAAAGAGTGCAGTCAGGAGATAAAACCTTTGACGGATGTTAAACACAAGGGAGCTTCACAGCGCGCCGCAAAATCAACCAACCAGGTCAGCAGCTGTGGTCAACGATGACCTTATCTGGAGGAACGCGTCCATTCTGGGTTCTGATAGCTGCCAGGCTGAATGTGCATCAAACCTGCTGCAGACATAATGATAAGAAATAGGTTTGACTTTCTGCAACTATTTGAGGCTCTGTAAGAGAAATGTACCCTCTTTGAAGATTCCCAGCAGCTCCATTCACCCTTTGCACCTTACTACCATCAAGGTCTACATTTTCACCTTCCTACTAGCTAAAATCTACTCTCTGCATCTCCATGAAGGCTCCATCTACTCTCTGCATCTCCATGAAGGCTCCATCTACTCTCTGCATCGCCATGAAGGCTCCATCTACTCTCTGCAGCTCCATGAAGGCTCCATCTACTCTCTGCAGCTTCATGAAGGCTCCATCTACTCTCTGCATCGCCATGAAGGCTCCATCTACTCTCTGCAGCTTCATGAAGGCTCCATCTACTCTCTGCTGCTCCATGAAGGCTCCATCTACTCTCTGCAGCTCCATGAAGGCTCCATCTACTCTCTGCAGCTCCATGAAGGCTCCATCTACTCTCTGCTGCTCCATGAAGGCTCCATCTACTCTCTGCAGCTCCATGAAGGCTCCATCTACTTTCTGCAGCTCTTTCAACTCAAGGCTAATATATCTTAAAATTTATCGCTAGATTAAATTCCTGCAACCAAATATTTTACAGAAGTGCATCAGTGTGTGACGTATCAGAATCAGAACCAGAACCAGAAATACTTTATTGACCTCCGGGGGGAAATTCCTGTGCTAAAGATTCTCCTTAAAGAATAGTGGAAGAGAGAGTAGGAATAAGAAATAACAAACAATATATAAAACAATATATGTATAACAATATAGGAGTGTGAGAGTGATTAATATAATAATATAATACTAATATTATTATGGCATTACCATATGGGTTCAAACCCACATGTATGTATGAGAAAGTGTCCAATCAGCGTTATAAAGTGATTAAAAAGTCCAAAACATAAATATTCTTCACTCTTTAAGTGAACCTTTAGTGGTGAATAGTTCCATTCAGTGGAAAAACCTCCAGATGATTATAACCACCGACAGAAAGAACACAGTTTTTGGACACTGGATCTGAACCCCACTGAGATGTTGCAGTGGGACCTGGTACACATCGGTTTCTGCTCACAAACCCTCCAGTGATGCTGAACTAAAGCAGCTCAGCAGAGAAGAGAAGCCAAAATTCTACCGCAGCGATGGCGGAGAAAAGACCTCCAGCTACCAGGAGGGGTTCCTCCTGGTTCCAGCTGTTGCTGCTGAAGGTAAAACCATGGAGATGTAAAGTTCAAGAGGGGGCCAATACTTTTTCACGCTGCTTTATTGCATGTATGAATAAAGATTTAGAACTTTGTATTTTTCTGCTTGAATGTAGTTTGAGTAAAGTTAAACCCGAGATAAGCAACAAAACCCAAAGTTATCAGGAGGGAGGGGTCCAATACTTATTCACAGATGAAGCTTTTTCACCAGAAGGTTTGAATGTAAAAAAAAAGCAAAAAAAAACTAACTTTAATTAAAAACGTTTCATATATTAATTTCTGTATTAAAAATGTGAATAATTAACATTTGTTTGTTGTTTGTTGCAGCGTCGGGGTTTTTTTTGTGCATAATTCCTGCTGATGTTTACTGGAGCGACGCGGAGGCCGATGATGTGGCTCATACCAGGATATCGAACTCAGGTGGACTCAAGGATGCAGCGCTGCCCAATAAAAGCCATCCGACGGGCCCTTCTCCAGACATTACATAAATTAAACAACAGTTCTTCCTTTCATTACATAAATTATGGAGCAGTTCATCCAGAAACCACATCATAATGCACCAAAGCCTCCGAGCGTCTCGCCGGCTCTCCTCTCCTGACACGGGTTTGCCGGGAAGACAGAGAGCAGAGCGAGACAGACGGAGGCCGATGCTGAAACATGAGATAAAGAATTTAAGACCTAAAAAAAAAGAGAGAGAGAAAGAAGATTGCTCAGACCCCGCAGTTAATGCGGATGGCGAGCAGCTCTGCGCCGCCCGAGAGGGAGGAGGAGCCTGAGAAAGCGCCGGCGCGGCGTGATTTATATTTGTCGGAGTTATTATTCCCCGATCTCATTGCACATGTGCTAAATGACATTATTAAACTTTACCTCTCCTTGAGCACATACCCCTGAGCGAGAACAAGAGGGGGGGGGGGGAACTCTACCACCGACCCACAGAAAGAGGGCTGGATCACAAAACTGCCACCTCCCCAGCGTTCAAACCCACCCCTTAAATCAACCCCACCCCCCGCCCCTGACTCTACCCTGACCTAACGTAACGCCGCTGTCGCCGGTTAAAACAAACAAATAAATGCTCTTCATAATTAATCATGGCGGATAAAAATACACCCGCCTCGCTTCAAGAACTCGCCAATAATTCATCCTGATGCCTCATAAGTCCAAGTATTTGCCCGCAGAGGAGAGAAAAGTCTCATTGCATTTACCTGCTTGTATTTACCTGTCACCCGTGAACGTATGTGGGACTGACCCTCTGCAGAAGTACGACTTATTCCTCCCTTGATGCATCTGCTCGCCTCGCGTTGGCCGCCACGCGCCACACACCAATTACTCTTTGTCTACGCAGCTATTGGTCCGCTAAGCGCTTCGATCCGTCTCTGTCACGGCGGCCGTGACGTCAACGCCAAATGATTAATCAAAGCCGGGCAGCAACAACTAAGCCCTCCCCCTGTTTGCATACATTACCCACAATGCTTCACGGGGGCCATGTTAAATATTGTACAGGTGAGGATTCTGGGGGGAAAATAAGTAAATAAATAAAAAGCCTGTAGAGCCGAGACGTATTATAATGACTTTTCACGCTGACGCGGTTTGAAGAGCTTTAGGCGATATAGTATAATATTGAATTTCATGCAATATTAAAACTCATTTTTCCCATGTGCTCCACAGAATCAAGCCGGGCCTCTCGTCATGTCAGAAGAACTCGGCACCAAAAGTACCGACTTATGATGTTTCTCAGACTATTTTTGCGCCAGAATTAGAAATAATATTCAACGTTTTCAAAGCCTGGTAGGAAGAAAAGTTCTGGTTCTGTTCCCGCCGTCAGTTCGGGTCGAGTTTCTCCTTCTTTACTTTTAATCACAAACACACTGGTAAACAGAGAGCAGCACATCATGAGGCTCATCGGACCCAATCCAGAATACTTAAACCTCGTCTTGATCGATAATAGAGATTTACACGTAAAGTTTCTTTTTTGGTTCTGGAGTTGACGATGGAAGTCGTAAAAGACAGAAGGAGTCGAGTCTGATGGGTTTCTGCTTTTTAAAGTTCCCACGGAAATTCAATCGATTTCTCCTGAGGACCTGCAGGAACCGACGCCAGCAGGAACGCCAATCATCTGAAAAGTGCAGGTGACATGAATCTGACAGCAGCGGTCGGCCTTCATCCACCAGCGGAAGTCGGATTTCACCATCTTGACTATTTTTAATCAGAATTCTTCTACCGGTGTTTTTTAATTGCAGATTTTGGCAAAATGTTTGAAGCATTTTCAATAAAAGACTTTCCCATGAGGTGGACAGCTGCCCTTATCAGCCACAACATTAGAACTACTACCTGGTTCTAATGTTGTGGCTGATGCTTGGAACGACAAGCTTGTGGACTAAAGAATCCCGTTTTGCACGTTTACACAGCAACAGCGAGAATAAAACGTTAAACGTCAGCATGTCACGTTTCCAGAAACACTCAGTACCTGAACAGAAATCTACACTCTTCAGAAACTCGTAGTCCAACGATCAGCCACAACATTAAGAACATACTTCAAAGTGTGCTTCGCAGCAACATGGAGACGGCCACTAGATGGCAGTGAGGAGTCCAAAGATTCAACAACAAAAACGATGATGTCATCAAGGCCATTAAATCTTCAGTGGGGTATAACTCTTTATTTTTTGTAGTTAAAACTGGTTTTATCTCCATAGAGCGGCTCCAGTTCTCCGTACTGAAGCCGCCATGTTGTTGCAGATGGCGTGATTTAAGTTGTTACTGTGTTTTTGACAAATGGAGGATGATACCTAACAAGAAAAGAGCAACGGAGCGCCTAAACCCACCGAGCCTCGGCTCGGTAGCGCCCCACCTCTCCTCCGGAACCGGGATACTTCCTGCATGTTCAGCGTTAATGGGCCTTCAGAGTCCAAAAGTCAATCATCATAGATCCGATTTAGACCCGTGACTACTGCACCGCCATTCGGCCCGGAAATGACTGCTGATGGTACCGTTTCCTGACTCCAACAGGAACCAGATGCCTTTAGGCGTTCCTTATAATCTAGTGTGACGGTGGCACCAGTGACCGTAAAGAAACTGGACCCTGCTGAAGTTCAGAACCAGCCTGGACCCACTCTTTAGGGCGAGTTTGTGTAAATGTGAGTGAAGGGGATTTTTTTGGGCCGGCGCTGAAACGCTGTATTATGGATTTTACATGTTCATAATGCTGCGGCACCATTTTAAAAACATCTCACTCCGCCCACTCATAAGGAAGAAGAAGATCCACAAGGAGAAGGGATACGATAGAAACTGAAGCCTCCTACAGAAACAATGAGGGAGGCCCGGTTGAACACAAGAATCGCCGCTGCCGCTGCTCAGCCCTCCTGATGCATAAAACATCACAACACCACAACCAAGTTGTTGACAGATCCAAAACACGCTCAACTCTAGATCTTACAGGAGGCATGTCCACGGAAGAAACAAACCAAACCCAGCACAGACGGTTAAAGCCACTCGGATTAGAATCTGGACTGATGTTCTGCTCCTCACAGACGGATCAGAGAGAAGTTGCTGGTTACCTGAGAGAACGTCTGGAGCAGTTTCCCCTCTGAGGCTTCAGTGGGTGAAGCTCCACTTCTCAGGCTGCAACGCTGCTTTCTACTGGATTTTTAAAATCGCTCCAGTCCCCCTCCTCTTCCCGCTGTAGCTACACCAGCCGGGCTGCACCAGAACATCATCTGACACATGGATGCCACTCAAGCGACGGCAAAAGGGGGTTAAAACCTGCTGGACCGGAAAAGTCACACCAGCATTGTTCTAGTTACCAGCCGGCGCTGCCGCACTCTCTCCACCTCCTCCTTCTTCTTCTCTCCTTTTATTTTTACTAAACCTATGTCATGGACTTCTCCCTCTCTCTCTCACTCTCTCTCTCTCTCCCCCCTCCTCATGCGAGACGGTAGACGAGAGCGCCGGGCGGTTTGCGCCGCTCCATCATGGATCGTGTTACGTTGTCTGGCTGGAGAAGGCGAGTCACAGATGATAGGCTGAGGAGCTTTGCGTGTGTGTTTGCCCCTCAAAAGAAGTACCGGCGGAGGATCTGAAGGATGGAGGGAGGAGGGGAGAGTAAGAGAGAGAGAGAGAGAGAGAGAGAGAGAGATGGAGCGAGGCTGCCACCCATCTACACTAAAAATGAGGAGAGAGATTAAAAAGCCGGATGTGGATTCATGAGGCGGAAAATCAGCCGTCGATGAATCACATCTAAACGCCAGCCGTGAATTTCTGTCTTTGTTTGGCTGAAGATCCGTGATGAAGACGCCGCTTTTTGGTCTGAATATTTCACCGCATCTCTGGCTCATTAGAACCTACAGAAGCGGATCTGTGATCCGGACCGCTGCAGACAAAACGCCGCCGTCCATGAAAGGAAAAAAAGACTCTTGGAGACGATTTGATTACAGATGAGTTTGTAAACAAAGAGTGAAACACAAAACATCCATTAAAGCGTTTCAGACAATCACTGAGAATCAAAGCGGCCTGGTTCTGATCGTTGGGTTCTTTATCGTCGGCGTGGCCCTTTTGTTCAGGAGAGCGACGTTCACACAAACACAAGATTCTAAGAGAATAAAGAAAATAGAGATTATTTGTTTCCAAGGACGAAAATGCTGCAGGAAAAACTCCATTAGTACCGATGCAGACAGAACCTCCATCATGTCAGGCGGTTCTGTGGTACAAGATCCAATGTGCATAAAAAAAAGAAGTAAAAATAAGTTGCATTTACCAAACAAGTATTACATCACTCTCCTTCAGGACCTCCACCCGTTCATTCTCCTCTGCCTATCCTGTTCCCCAGCAATGCTCTCCAACTCACCCTAGGGGAGTTCCCAGGTCAGCTGAGGTATATAATCCCCGCCCCCCAGGGGGTCTCCAAGTTGGACATGCTTGAGAAACCCCTGATCCACCAGGAGCTGGTTGGACCACCTCAGCCGGCTCCTTTCAACAGGAAGGAGCTCCACACCAAGCCCACACCAAGGGTCTCAGATCCCACCTTATCTCCCATGCAGAGTGAGACCTCGCTCCAAAAGAAGATTATTTCAGCTCTTTGTTTCCTGGCCCTCGTCACTACCCAGAGTTCCTGACCGGAGGCGAAGGCTGAGATCAAATGGATGAAGAAGGTCTCAGCTCCCCTCTTCACCACCGCGGACAGATACGATAATCTCTTTAATGTATTTTACATATTATACATATATTCAAATGAAGTCAGTGAAGGAATTCACCAACTGAGAAATGTGTCTTTCACCCCGGACAGAATCAGCTTTAAAGAACGAGAAGATTTTCAACTGAGATCGAAATTCAACGGAAGAATCCTCAAGAAAATTAGCAGAACTCTTCTTCATCCTGTTTCTTAAAGACTCTTCTCCTTCTTCTTCTTCTGCTGCTTCTTCTAGGGATCACCCGTTCCTCCCCTCTGCATCTTCATCTGTCACAACAACCCACTGCATGTCCTCTCTCGCCACATCCAGAAAGCCTTCCTCCTTCTCTCCTGCCTGGCGGCTCCATCTCCAGCATCCGTCTGCCGACACGCTTCTCAAAGTGTAACGAGATCATTTCCATGAAGTTGTGGATCCATAAGAGACAGATTAAAAACATTTGAGGGAGCAGAGGCTGAAATAGCTCAACTTTAATTTGTCGGGCTCAAGCTCCAGGAACAATGGGATACTACATTTCCCATAATGCAACCTTGTTATTAGTCGCACATGCCTCCGTTCTTTCTGCCGAAAAGATCTCCCTCAGTGATGACGACCAAACATCTGTTTTCACAGACGAAGCAGCAGACGAGGAAACAGAACATCTGCTCTTAGGCGTCGCTCTTCGGATTTTAGAGGAATAAATAGAAGAAAACACGTGTTTTTGTGATTAATGTTCTGTTCTGTCAGAGGAAAGGTCAAAGAATCTGTCCTCTGAAGAGAGGGCAACCCATCCATCCATCCATCCATCCATCTGGCTGGATCTAAGGAGGCTTCCGGACATACCTCTCCCCGGTTACCCTCTCCAGCTCATTCTGGACAATCGGGAGGTTTTTGTTTGTCAGAGGAGACATTTAGTCCCTTCAGTGGGTTCTACACTGCAAAAACCCCAAAATCTTAACAAGAATATTTGTCTAATTTCTAGTCAGAATATTTTATTGCACATCTCAAATACACAAATGAGTATTTCCAGCGAACTTAAGAGAAATTTCATCTTAAAACGTTTAAATATTACTGCATTATTTTTTTTTCAAACTCATAATGGACTCAAATCTAGAACAGGGTCGCTGATATATTGAAAGAAACTTTATAAATCCCCACAGGTGAAATTAATGATTTGGTTAAGGAGAAAGGCTTTTAAAAAAAAAAGAAGAAAAAACTCACAATAAAAACAAAAGAAAAAGTTTTACAGGTGATTCTGAGACACAGACTTCCTATTTTTAGTAAAATATAGTTAAATATTGGATTTACCAGCTCATTTAAAGACGTCCTTTATCTAAATATCACGTTTTATTTTAAGAAATCTTACCAAACTAATATTCACTTGTTCTATTGGCAGATTTTTTACTTATTACAAACTAAAACACCTTATAGTCATTTTTCTTCTTCTTATTTTTGATGGGGCACTTTGAGATTTCTCCTCCGAGACTGAGGATGAGGAGCTCCTCTTCAGTCGTCACTGAGTGAGGTCTTTTCTGCAGAAAGCACGTGTGGCTATTGACAACACATTGCATTATGGGAAACGTAGTATCCATTGTTTCTGGAGCTTGAGCCAGACGAGGGAATAAAAGTAGAGATATTTCAGCCTCTGCCTCGGAGGAAGATCACATGTATCTGGGATCCCGCCGCCGGAGCCCACGACCACAGCTGAGGGTTGGAAGGCAGATCCATCGATGGACTGAGAACGTTGCCTGATGGCTGACCTCCTTCTTCACCACAACACAACACACAACACAACACACAACACAAGACGCCCAAACAAACTGCTGATGCGTCTGGAAAAGCAATAATATTACAATCTGGAGCGTGAAGGAGAATATTAGCTTCTTCTGGACGTCCTTGACCTTTTCCCCCTTCATTAACATAGTGTCTCTTTTAGCTCCTGGACTTATCTACTTATCTATTGATTGATTGATTGATCTCTATTTTTATTGTTCATGCTGTTAAAAAATAAATAAAAATGGCGCTGAAGGGATAAAAAAAACCTGTGATAATTTACCGACGATGACAGTTTTCACCTAGGAGGAAACTGTCATCCTGATTCATAAGAACATAAATCCCCGCGTGTATAAAAGAGGCGTGTAGAATAAATAGAAGTAGTAAATAGTAAACAGGAGTGGCACAGAGTCTTTGATCTATAGTCGCCGTATTACCGAATAATAACATGAAAAAAAGAAATATACCCATTAAATATGCATTATACACTTTTGGAAAGGCTTCAGGTCGCAGCCCTGAGATCGGCAAGAGCATGTGGTAAGTCACGCCATCACGGCGCCGTCATCCATCATGTGACCGTAAATGAGGCTGCCAGCATTTTACACTGGATCGGAAATGAATCGGATTTATTTTTCCATCAATATAAACGACCCGAGTAAAAACGCCAGTCGGTCATGGATCTGAAACTCACAGCAGGAACCCGCCCCGCCAACAAAACGCCACGTCTTCATTTCCTCCTATACACACACCAGCCATAACATTAAAACTAGCTGCCTGATATTGGTTTAAGTAACCGGAGCGGTCCGACATGTTTCCGGCAGAACCAGCGTCAATTCTTTCAGCACTTTGTGCCACAGGAAACACAGGCGGGCTTTCTTAAGGCGCTCATGATCCAAATGTTGTCCCTCCTAAGAATACTGCAGACTGGGACCACCCAGGAAGTTCTGACCCCGTCGTCTCGCCATCGCAACTTTCTCTCGGATCCTCACACTTGTGCGTTTTTCCTGCTTCCAACGTGGAGAATGTTTCCGATTAGAAAACTAATGTCATTTTAAGAAGATATATCTTCTTTTGCTTCATAACATTGAGCTGGTTTGAACTTATAAGGAGGTACGATGATGGTTTTCATAACATCCCAGCAGAGGGACGAGAGTTTCTCCCCTACTGTAAGAAGGATGTTTCTATTTAAAGTCTTATTATGAACTTTTTTATCCTATTATTAATCCTGCATGAACGCTAATATTCCAACACTGCAAAAAATCTAAATATTATCAAGAGTATTTGTCGAATTTCTAGTCAAAATATCTTATTACACTTGATTTAAGAAACAATCAATAAACAAGTAACATTTTAACGAGATATAGGGACTTATTTTGCAGAAATGCAAATATTACACTAAAACAAAACAAAGAAAAAGGGATAGGGCGCAATCTGGCAAAAAAAAAGGGGGTAAAAAATACAGATTCTAAGTTTTAGTAGTTGATTCTTAGACACAAACTTCCTGATATTAGTAAAATATAGTTAAATAATAGGATTTACCGGCTCTTTCCAAGATATCCTTAATTTAAATGTCAGGTTTTATCTTAAGAAATCTTTCCAGGCTGATATTCACTTATTTTATTGGCAGATTTATTTATTTTTTGTTATATTCATTATTTTTCTACTTATTTTTGAACGGATATTTTTTCCAGTGAAGAAACTAAAACACTCAATATGAAGTAGATAATTTTTCATTGGCTTGTAATCAGCCAAACCAGGGTGGGCGGCTGGAGCTCAGTGGGTAGAGGGTTCGTGTCCCGGTCAGAAGGTCTGCAGGTCCAGCCCAGAAGTCTAGATGTCGTGGAAGCCCGGTACCTGCTCCAGGGCGCTCCACGGCTTCTGCCCACTCCTCCGCAGAGATGGTTCAGATAATGTCAGTGTGTGACAGAGAATGTGATTATTTAAACTTACATTATTACATTTGAGCATTTCTGTCTGGTTTAAAGTCTCATTATGGTGTTTGAGGGCTTTTAGTTTCAAGCTTCTAAGAATTCTAGCAAAGAAATGTTTTCTTGCCAAATTTAAAAAACAATTTGATTATAATCTAAGAATAAAGAATTAAATATATATATATTTATATATATATGTATATATATATATATATATATATGTCCCAATGTTCTTCTGCTGCCGGGTACGTCCCTTCCAATGACCGTTGCCGTGGTAACGAGTGAAACATGTTATTCTCTGTTTATTCCTGAAAGCAGATTCTCGGTTTTTGTCTCCAACATCTGAACGATTGTCTACTTTTGCAGGTGAAACCGTTAACGGCAGGTTTAGCCGGTCACTCTGTGCTTCTTTTATCTTCATCGTCAACTGAGTATGTCCTTTTGAATGAATTATCATGAAGTGTAAAACTCCCCTCTCATTAATACGCAGCGACTAAAACAGCAAAGGACCGATCAGAGAACTTTGAAGGTGGTCATCAAACGTGACGCCTGTGGCGTTCAGAACCAGCGAGCTCGTTTCCAACGGCGAAACCAAATATTGACCTAAAGAGCGCCGTCACGCCTGTTGGCTCACGTGAGGAAATGTTTGGACCTGGTAATCCAGGAGTGTCCCTCTTCAGGACGCCGATATCGAGTGGCCCAAACTATGATACTCGTCATCCATCCTGGAGAAATGTGAGCCGGGCTATTTTAAGACGGAGGCGTTGCGACATTAGTCATTCTCCGACACCTCGGAGTCGACGTCGATTTCAGTCCTTTAGGGAAATAGCAAACGCCCTCATTGTGATTCCCAAAGGGTCCGCCTGAGGGAGGCGGTAGAATTAAAAGACGGCGCAGCCACGTGGGTCCGTCGATGCCCGCCGCACGACATCCTATTCAAGGCGAAGGCTCACATGTGAGTTCTCCGCCCCCTGCTAAGGAGACAGGACGCAGTATCTGTGCATGTTTTATCGGGTTTCCTGTAATGGAAAGCGCCCCACAATGGGAATATAGTGTTAAAACGCGATTGTGCTCGTGGGGCTGGGCGAGCAACGCGGTAATTGGGGTGAGGAGAGCAAGAAGAGGCGGGCGAGGAGGCAGGAGGCTTCGGTCGGGGAATAAATAGGATTCTTTTGAAATACCTGTCTTTGCACAGGCACCGCTCCACGTTTATTCATCCGCTGTCACAGTGGGATTACCCCAAAGACCCCCTGGATACTGAACCACCAACAGCCAAGTAGCTAACTCTCACTCCGGCACCATCTGCAAACAAAGGGACCGGGAGGAGGAGGAGGAGGAGGAGGAGAGAGAGGCGTCGGTCCTGGCGAAGATGCGGCCGTAAATTTCACCCGAGTAAACAATATGGGAAACGGGCCGGAGTCGTCCTCACATTATCAGTTCAGTCTGCATCCAAGGGGGGGGAAATGGACTCGGATTGACGCTAAAGAGAAGCCCAGTTTCATTTTTGACATGCCCAAGCCGCCTGAGGTGGGCGGGGGCTTGGAGGCGGGATGTGGGCGGGGGGTGGTAAGATTCTTTGCTCTCCGTGAGCTCCGTGGTTTCTGTCCAGCTGGCCTTTAGAATATGGATTATGTGTTGCCACGGCCAGGCTCTCACTCCATGGGGGGCTAGCCTGGGTGCCCAGCTTCAGCAGACTCCCCGCCGAGACCCCTGGGTGAGAGGACGCCAAGAGTCCCCCTCGGTTCTCAAGGCAGAGTGCATGAGAATGTGGCGCGGGCGCGTCCCTCACCGGCGTCAAGTGTCAGTGTGAAAGAAAACAGACAAAAAATGTAGTAAAAAGACAAAACGGTGGGGGAATGGGTGAGGCGGCGGGGGGGTGGGGGGCGTGGAACATCCAGGGAGCTGCAGAAACAACAGCGAACTGTGACGCTGCATCACAAAGCTGCTGTCAGGAACGAGAAAGATGGTCAAAGAAACTATAGGAGTGCAGATTTACCTCTCCAGTAATCCTGGGCTGATAATACGCCGTCTAATGACGGCGCTGTTCTGCTTCGCCCCCGACCCGAGTTAACCACAGGTCCTAATGTGGAGCGCCGGCAGCAGACACAAAGGTCTGAGCAGTGGGGAGCCGAGGCGGCGAGCACAGCATGTCTAAATGGGGCAGGTGATTTCCCATCTCCTTCACTGCCCTCCAGGCTCAGCCAATCACTGCTGGGGAAAAGTGGCGCCCCAGAACTGAAGTCCAGGCAGGCAGCGAGTGGAAGGGCTGGCGAGGGAGCAGGAGTCTATCTGGGAGCATGCATTATTTACATGCACCGCTACGGCACTAAGACCTCACAGAGGAAAGGCCTCGGGTTCCATCAGCGCAGACTTGTTTGCAATCTATTATTGATGGCAACACTACACTCTATATTTTTCCCTGATTTACTGGATTCTATCATTCTTTCTAGAATAAAGGCTATTTCCAGTAAAGTCAGACCAAATGAGTGGGAATAATGTAGAGCGTGGGTGTGCTGGCGGCGGCGGCGGCGGCTCCTGCTCTCTCCATTCAACTGGTACCACACATTTCAAGCAGCGTCTAAAACACATCATCTTTATGAGCAGGATAGAAGTGTAACGCAGGAACCGTTGTGTAAGTCATCAATCATGTCATACGTTCCCTCTGCCAAATTCATTTGGGCGTGGAGACTCCACGCCGGACCTAAGTGGAATAAATGCGCTATCCAATTAGCACATTATGATGGCATGTAGCCACTGGAACCAACGTCCGACCACGAACCCCCGTCTGCGGTTCCCTCCAGTATCCGATGGCGTCTGAATGCTGAAGCTCAGAGCCGTGAAACTCTCAGAAATAATTATTAGTTTAATGGAAGCAGCGCTTGGAGGGGGGGGGAAGAGAGAGAGAGAGAGAGAGAGAGAGAGAGAGAGAGAGAGAGAGGATCATCCATGTTTGGTAGGAGTCAGAGCCCCTATGAGGACGTGCAGAAACGACCACGTAGAGATAGAGGAAGGACGCTCGCCACGGAGGAAATAATACACCATCAGCATATTTATAGCCGGCCTCACAAAGCTAATTTATCCTTCCGATTGCGATTTCTATCTCAATACGTTATGAAACCAAAAAAAAAGCTGCAGTTGCTATGCATTTCCACATTATGAGCACGCACACATCAAAGGCTTCCAAATCGATCTGCTCGCTATGTTTGCCGGCAGAGAGAAGGGGGGGGGGGGGGGGGGGGGGGGGGGGGGGGGGGGGGGGGGCGGGGGGGAGGGGGGGGGGGGGGGGGGGGTTGACCGATGTGCAGTCGATCCCCCAGATTGCGGCTAACCATCAATACCGGCGGCTGAGACAATGACTTTTCCTTCAGCCTCTCCAGCTTGAAGGGGGACAGGAGGAACAGGAGGGACAGGAGGGCTTAACACTCCAGTCGGTTTGGACAGTGGAAGAATGTGCGCTCTGATCATCCATCCAGGTCGTCAATCAGGGGCGGGCCTAATAATACCTCATGAATGACACATTGGGCATTGTGTGTGTATTCCTTTGGGGGGAACAGCGTGAGTTAAGTCCTGGATTCATTTTTCAAATGAAGTGCCTGTAAATAAATGATGCCTGCTGCTCCTTCCTTAGAGGAAGTACAAAAATAAAAAACGATAGGAGGGAAATGAGGACAGATGCTCGGGAGGTGGAAGTTGGGGAATTCTCCCGAACGGACAGCGGATTAAGAAAGATGGCTTCTTCCTGGCGATGCTTAAAGGTTAGGTCTCTATTACACCCAGAGCCAAATGTCAGCAGAACCCCGCAAAGAGTGGACTGTGATTTTAATGGAGAGTCCGGGGAACGGGCCTCCCCTGACTGAGTTTCCCCTCCACCGCACACATTACTCATGTGGTCGTCAGGCGGCACCTGCCGCACCAAACGCCGACATCTACAACCTCGATGACGGAGGGAGGGCGGCCCACCCTGGTGGGCAGCCAGTGGTGAGATGAACGCCGCTTATGAAGCATAATGGAGGGGAAAAGTAGTTCTGCTAGATAATCGGGGCATGAAAAGTTGCTGCCCAGAATGCATTACCATAATGTTTCTCGTGGTCGTTCGTATCCGAACCAGACAGCGCCGCGGCCCGGTCCGATGTCTGAGCATCTGCTGAGCCCCACCCGCCCAAATTCATCATTACCACTCTGAACTAAACTAGAACAAGATCAAGCAATTACGGACATCTCTATTCAGAAGGAATTTATGGCAATGCATTATGTAAATTATAATAGATCAGCCAAAACATTATAACCCCTAACAGGTGAACAAGGATTAAAATGTATAGTCTTATTAAATTGACGTCTATTACTGTGAGAGTTATATTTGGCAGCATTTAAGCAGTTTGTCCTGAGGGTGATGTGTTGGAACAAGGTCAAATGGGCAAGCCTAAGGATCTGAGCAACTTTGACAAGGGCCACATTGGCCCTTGTTCATACCACCATTTGGCCCTATGGCCACACGACATGGCCAGAACTTTTCCAGAACTGTAGTTCTTAATTGCAGTTCCCAGTCCACCAGAAGTCATCTAAAGAAGGACAACTAGTAAACGGTAACAGGGTCATGGTTGTCCGAGGCTCACTGTTGCTCATGGGTAAAGCAGGTGTGTTGTGGTCCTAATGTTATGGCTGTTCACTGCACATATGACGATTTGTATATAAAAAAAAAACATTGAGTGCCAGTGTGAATCGTTAAGCTCGTATCTCGAGGAATTTTTGGAGAAAAGTAATATTCGAAGATCAAATTACATAAACACGTCCTCATTTTACCACAATGCATCACTGCTGGGCTCACCGCCATGAAAAAACAGAGTACCTCAGTTCGGATGGATCAAAGTAAACACTATGTATGAATATAATACAAATCAAATCAAATAACATTAAGTGGAATAAAGTACTTTCTGGTGATTTAAAGCTTTAGAAAAGGATTTTGAGGGATTTCTCAGAATAAATGGGATTAACCCTTTAATAACTACTAAGGGAGCGATTTCTTTTTCATCTTCTGTGTAACCTGGAACGGCAAAAAAAAGAAAAAGGGAGACACTGATTGAGTCTATGGAGGGCTTCTGGTGTTTTTAGCTTAAAAGGACGGAAAGGTTTTAGACTGAAGACTAAATGAATAAAATACTGGTTATCCATTAGCATTTATTCACATGTAAAGCAGCAAGCTACTGCTAACAATAAAATGCTAACACACTGAGTATCAAATTATATTTGTTATCTTACATGTAAGCTTTAATCGATACAATTTTCAACTATATCTTTCGTTACTTGGGGAGTTACTCATAATTTTGACCCTCGAGGGCCACTGTACCTTTTTAGGCGGGGAAGAGTGAGCTGAGGTGTGTTGGTTTGAATCTGGACGCCACCAAATTCGACACTTGGACTTCTGCGGCCCGCCTGCAGTACCATCATGGTCCACTAGGGGAGAAAGTCCTTCTCCAGCTGATAACACTATTGGACCCTCATCTCAGCTTTCAGCTGCTTCTAATCCAATAAGGATGGCGAAAACCAAGTTGATGACATGCGGCAATCAGGAAGTGTGAAAGAACCACGTTACTGTTTTTACGTTACTTAAATGTTTTTATCTTTCAACAGGAAAAGGCGCCGCGTCGTGAATCAGCTGAGAAACCGACCTGTGAGGTAACCGTCGACTGAAGGAAGGAAGGAAGGAGGGAAGGAAACAGAGGAGGCACGGCTCTAGTTTGCCTCGGTGTACATATCAATTTATATTTAGAGCCCACCGCAGAAACCCTCATCAAATTCCTCAAAGCAATCATCGCAGCTTTTCTCCATGTAATCTAACCGCGCGACATCGCTTACAACATGAATGACAAAGAATCTGCTGTTCTGCAGAAATGTGACGGACCCCGACCGAATGACAAGATGATTTAGGGTATTACAGCCCGGCTCATCAGTCACGGAGCCGCCGCTTTATTTAAGATGCAAAATGGCTCCTGCATGAGGCAGAGTGTGGCGCTGGATTATTTGTGAGTAATATACTTTAGCGCTGGTAAATATATTGTGTCACGCAGCGGAGGGTGGAAGAAGAATTCTCTCTCAAGCCGTTTTAATGAAGTCCCAAATGTCATCCTCATGCTTCTTTCTAAGAAACTCCGGGAAAGTTTTCCTCCAGAAGGCCGGCTGTCCCCTCAGAGCGTCTCCAGACCGTTTGAAGTCAGGCGCCGTCAGTGGAAAGACGGGAAAAAAAAAGAAAAAAGAAAAAAGGAGAAAAGGAGAAAAGTGATTAAAAATCATCTGTTTGATAGGAGACCTTTGGAGAAACGGTCAAATTCATCTGCTGGGAATCTTCTTTTTAACCCCGGAAAAGCCATGAAACCATCACCCTCTCATAATTCAATGCTAGATCTTTATATATATATATATATATATATTTATATACATATACATATACATATATATATATATATATATATATGTGTATAAACGGCTGCTGGGAAAAGAGATTTCCTAGTAGGACCATTATAATGAAAAATGTCAATATACTGGGGTGTTTTGGGAAAGTGCAGTGAAGAGCATCAGAGGCAGAGTTTAAATTAGAACCAACACATCTTCCTCTCAACAATAGTGAGGAGCAGTGAGTGCAGAGGGTGGGCACCCAATTACTGGAGAGCAGGGTGTCATCTGGAGACCACGTTTGGGTTCCTTCCACGATGAATTAATTACACCAGACGTACAAAAAACTGCACGGCTGTAACTTTTGAAAGGAGGACTTGTTCTTGTCTGCCATTATAACAGGAAGGGGGGGTCGAACTATCGAGCCGTTTCAAAAGAAAGCAGCTCAGTGTTTTGTCGATGTGTCTATTTTGACAAATGTTGTCATCACGCCTTTAATTAGCGCTCCAGATCAAGAAGGAACCAGACACAAATAAAGAGCGCCGCTTCTATTCACTCCAATAATCAGCCTCTTATTTCAGAGCACTTTCTTTGATTTCATCCCTGTTCTTGCTTTCTTTTCTCCTGAGAAGTTAAATCATGACACCAGCTGGGTAAACAAGGACCCGGAATATTCAGTTAAATTGTCCATTTCAACAACTCAAAGGGAATAAGAGGAAAGAGAAGTTCATTCTGTTGTAAAAAGTCGGTTTAAGTTTTCATAAAAGGATCAACAGGACAATTTGTGCGTGTAAAACAATGGAGTTGATGACTTGGCGGCGTTCTTTCTGTGCATGCAGGCGTCATGGCGGGTTCACAGCCGAAGTTTAAGATACTCTGAATAAACTTTTACACTATTTGACACCTGGACGATCCAAGTAATAATTAATATACAAATAAATTAACTATACAAAGTGAACACAGCCGGAATCGTCCATAAGTGCTGAGCATGCCGACTGTTTTCAACTTTAGCATCAAAAGCTAACTTTAGCCAGCAGAAACGTTAGTTTCCACGCCGAACGACTGCAGTCCTCCCCAAGCGGGTCAGTTCCAATCACGTTGGATCAAGCTGAAGCTAATGATTATGTTGAAGCTAAGGTTAGCATTTCTGCTAAGTTTACGACACAACGCGGCCTCGCAAACAAACTTAACATTAAACAACATGAGCCATATTTATACCGATCCATTCAAAAGTCAAGTCAGCTTTTACCCATAAAAACTAATTTTGTTGTGCCCGTTAAGTTCTCACGATGTGGAGAACAGGAACGTGGACACGGGAAAACTTTGCCAAAGTCCGAGCATCCCTTTGTAGAATGACACGCAGCTGTTTCAACCAAACATGGCGACGCACGCAAACACCAGACTGTATCAGGCCACATGTCATGACATCATCAGTCAGCGTGAAGAAACGTGCGTTTGGAGGATTAGCTAATGTCAGCTAATCTTACGCTCACACTATCTCATATCTCAAAACAAACAAGTGTTAATAAATAACTATGAGAGAGAAAAAGCTGTTTCTTATGTTTCCTGTAGCTGAGCAGTGGATTTTAAATGCTCTTATTTTGAAAGGATCCCAGCAGAAGGATTAGTCGGCGTTGTGTATGTGTTCTTAAATCACTGTCACTTTGGTTTCATAAACCAATGTGACAGCGCAAAGTAAAAATAAACCTTTCAGTCCATTGAATGTTGTATGGTGGATTTATTCATTAAGAGACGCTCATGGATAAACATTCTTTCATCTCCAGGGCAACAAATGAATAAGTAGCGCCCCACAATATATTCTTTTTTTTTCTCAAGGGACTTCAAGGACTCCGCGGTTTCGCGTCTTTATCATTTAAAAAATATTCAGAGCAGCGTCTCATTAACAAACACTCAAGTTTACATACAACATACAAGTTTAACCGACAAATACATGTAAAGAGAAATAATTCATTTTCACACTCTTATTGTTTGATGTTGGTCGTGCCGTCAATGCTAATTCACTGAGCATGTATATGGCCATTCCCATTATAGGTTAGCAACTAGCTAACGGACCATTTTTCTGAGGCGGTAAACATTCGGACTGAACCCTGGAAGACTTTATCTCTCACTTAAAGAACCGTTTATCCGTCAAAGTCAACATTAACGTCCAGAATAAAGGACTAACTTTAACGGCAGCCACCGGCTGTTCCCATTGGTCCACAGGTCTGTCTGCATCTACCTGGCCGGGTCTTAATTTACCGCCCAGGTAGAGCCTCTTTCTGGGAACACTGGACTGACCAATGCCTTTCAGTAAATAAAGAGCTACACCTATTGTTGGGTGGGTGGAGGCGGGTGGAGAGGCTTCCTTCTCAGCAGAAGGAGGAAGTGCCTGTAAGCATTTGCGTTTTGTGGATTTTGTAACTTTTGAAGTATTTATTGCCTACTGTGTCCGGTAATATTAAGCGTGACACAAATTCCATTTTATTGTTCCCTTGGAAGCAATAAAAATTAAAGTTTAATGATGAAGAAGAGGGAAGGTGAGGAAAAGGAAAGCCGGCCTTGAAAAATTACAGCCGGTCCACTGGGGTGAAATTAATTCAAAAGGGTTTTTGTTGATTCAGCGGAAAAACATCTGTGAGCCCGAAACTTTAACGACAGCCAGAATGGATCCGTGTTCCGATAGCGCCGCCCGGCATGAGCGTCCTTCAGACGGTCATTCATGTCCGTTCACATACAGACAGAATCTCTCTCAGGGAACCGCTCGGCCTTCGGAGACGTCACCCAAAACCCAGCAGCGATCTTCGGCGGGTGGAGCAGAGGAAGACAATAGGCGAAAACTGCTCCAACCTATTTGCCAAACGGTTTGTCATCTAAAGCCCCGGAGCTGCTCTGTTGTCTAATCCCGCCGCCCAAGCCTCTAAAGTGGATCCGCCGGACTAACAAGATGAATGGGCTTTGACCCCGGAGCTGCTGAAAAGAGCCGCCTGGCCAATT
Source organism: Lophius piscatorius (assembly GCA_009660295.1). Classification (NCBI taxonomy): domain Eukaryota; kingdom Metazoa; phylum Chordata; class Actinopteri; order Lophiiformes; family Lophiidae; genus Lophius; species Lophius piscatorius. Next base: position 775 of record VRLP01005195.1, on the reverse strand, counting down.
TATCCCAGTGACCTCTACTCTTGGCAGAGAGGGTCCTGGTCCCTCCTGGAGGCCTTTGAGGCAGAGTCCATACCGCAGAGGGATAATCATCCAGAACCAGCAGAATCTGCATGTTGGTATGTAACCACTCATTTCCAGGTTTGGTTTTTTTACAATCCTGATTTGTGTACTTGGAGAGAAAGTTCAGTATTTTTAATTTTTTTTAGTTGTTATAATTTTCTCGCTCTGAAGAAGAGGCGAGGAAATCCGACAGGGACGGTTTTTGGGACCTCATTGTAGTTTGTGCTGATGTGGAAGTACCGGAGGTGAATTCCAGGAAACAGGTTTCTTTAAAATGTGTCTTTTATGTATAAAATAAGCAAATTTAAAAAGCAAATGAAACCCAACCTACTATGGTGAAGCCGTGTCCCGGCCATCTTTGTCGGCGACTGGCGTCATTAGATGACAACGATGGTCAGGCGAACCCTCGAAGGAAGAACTACTAGTTCAAGGTTCAAATGTTGCTACATGAACAGGAACATAATAAATGAAGTAAAAGAGAGAACAGGTGATTAAACTGCAACAAAGGTTTGTCCTCAACGGGCCCCCGATCTCCTGCGTTGTACCAACAATCCCCCTGATTGAACTCCTCACATTAAATGTGAATCATTAATAATCTCCAACAGTCCATAGTGACTCAACCTAACTGTTTCTATGATGTCATCAGTCTGTTCTAGGATCAGATCCCATAGTGACTCAACCTAACCGTTTCTATGATGTCATCAGTCTGTTCTAG
>VRLP01005194.1:0-39472 GCA_009660295.1 Lophius piscatorius | reverse complement strand
TTAGATATACATATAACGGATGGGACAGGAGAAAAGCAGTATTGAAGCTTCTATATGTTTTAAAATATGTTAAGAATAAATTAATGGAATAAATTTTATTTTATCAAAATTTTTTTATTTTTTTCTGAGGCCACTATTCTGTTATCAACCCCAGGAAATATGTTAAGAATCGAAAAAAAAAGAAAATACTCTAAAAATATTTAATTGTTTTAAATTTTTGATAAGCAAGATGAGGTTAACCCATATCCATAACAGAACCAGTTTGTGCAAGTTTAACTGTGCTTTAGGAACCAAAGGTCACAGATTACGGTAGGCTGCAACCAGCCAGAAAATCTATATGTAGGGTTTCCCATTTATTTTTTAACACTTTCCCATTCATTTTAATAAAAAAATATTTTAAAATAAAATTTAATTTATTAAAGGTATTCTTTGTCTGCATATATCAATTACTCTTAAAAACTTTCTGTAATAACCACCTAAGTCTTCTTCTGTAATTTCACAAATCCCATTTCAATATAGGTATTTAGTTCAGTTTCAGTATTTGGTTCTTGTCGTGCAACATAATTCTTCCATTTACTATAACAATTCTCAATAATATTTAATTGTGGAGAATATGGTGGAAGATACCAAACTTCTATATTTTGTTCCTCTGATAATAATTTTAATTCGGAATAATGGTGTATGTGAGCATTATCCATAATCAATATTGGATGTATTATTCCAATTTCGCCACATTTTCTTAGAAGTCTTAAAATATATTCTTTGAAATTAATGCCATTTACTGGGTCATGATTAACGTGAAAGTCTATTTTTTGGTATCTATTCACCGAAGCTATTACTGATATATTTTTCGTTCTTATGTTCGATGTTGTAATATTAGCAGGCATACCCTTGGGGGATCTACCATGTTTACTCCGCATTGATACATTAAAGCCTACCTCATCTATAAAAATAAAGTTTTTATCATCAATTTCTAATATGCTATTGAAGTAATTTCTTGCAAATTCTTCTCTTTTAATAATTGTAGTTTCATTATTTCTTCTTTCGGTATTATGGAAATTCTTTTTAAAGTAAAAGAAAATGACTCTAGAGTACAATCTATAGTGGACTTTCCAACACTAATACTATGGGTGTCACTCATATATCTAACAAGTTTTTTCGGTGTAATTGTTACAGATTCTCTTACTTTTGATATTAAACTTCTTTTTGGTAATCATCTAATTTAGTAGATTTACAACCACCAGCTATTTTCTTTTCAATTCTTTTTTCATTTTTATATATTCTTAAAATACTATATATGGTGAGCGTTTTTATGTCCAATGCCCTACCAATGGCTTTTACCCAGTATCCTTGATTTTCATAGAAATAATACTCTTTCTAACTTCATTTGGAATAATTTTATTTTTTCCGTTAATAGAGTTATTTAGAATAGTAGTATTTTGATTTTCATTTTGAGTATTCATGGCCTAATGGAGTTTTGTGTTTATATATTTAATTTACGGTGTAGATCTTTTTTAAATTTTTAAAAAGTTTTTTGAATTCCTTAAAAAACAATAATTTTATTTAAAATATTTTTTTTATTATAAAATGAATGGGAAAGTGTTTAAAAATGAATGGGAAATTTTCATATCAAAAAATCAATTTTTTTATTTTATTAAAATGAATGGGGAAGTGTTAAAAAAATAAACGGGAAACCCTATGAAAAAAAGTATCATTAAAAAAATAGATATATTTCGTTAATAATGTTTATTATGCTCCACAACTCAAACAACCATCGTCTTCAAGACTACATGAATCCCTCTTCATTTTCTTTATTGTATCTTTTACCATTTGTTTATCTACCGTAAATTTAATAGCCTGCATTACTGGCTTGGTTCTAAGATAGTACATTCCAGTCTTTAATTGTTTTTTGTGTCCATAAAAATGCATGCTAGTAAGCTGTGAATATGTGGGTGTAGCTATAAAAATATTAAGAGATTGTGATTGATCAACATATGGTGTTCTATCAGCAGCTAAATCTAAAATAGATTTCATTTTTAATTCCCATGCTGTTCTATACAAATATTTAATTTCTTTTGGTATAACTTCTATATCTTGGATAGAACCATCATTCTGAACTACCAAGTTTTTTATTTCTTTATTCCAGAGATTAAGCTTTAGTAAATCTTTAATTAAATAAGAATTTACAACTTGAAAATCTCCAGCTAAAGTTCTTCTGGTATAAATATTTGAAGTTAAAGGTTCTATACATTCATTAAAACCCAAAATTTGGGATGTAGATGCTGTAGGCATAACAGCAACAAATAATGAATTTCTAACTCCATGCTTTTTGATTTTTTCTCTCAAAATATTCCAATCCAATAAATCTGTTGGGGTGGTTTTATACATATCAAAATGTAATAGACCCTGACTCAATGGAGATCCCTCATATGTTTCGTAAGTGCCATACCGTTCTGCTAATTCAGTACTTGATTCCAATGCAGAATAATAAATAGTTTCAAAAATTTGCTTATTTAATAATCTAGCTTCTTGACTATCAAATGGCATTCTTAGAATAATAAATACATCGGCTAATCCTTGAACACCAATACCCATAGGTCTATGTCTCATATTACTTTTTTTAGTTTCTTCTACTGGATATTTTGTTCTGTCTATTACCCTATCCAAATTTTTTACAATAACTTTTACTATCTCTTTTAGTTTTATGAAATCAAATTTGTTATCTTTAATGAAAGTTGGAAGACCTATTGATGCTAAATTACAAACAGCTATTTCATCAGGCTTAGTCACTTCGACTATTTCTGCACAAAGATTAGAACATTTTATAGATCCAATATTTTTCTGGTTAGAATATCTATTACATGTATCTTTATAAATTATAAAAGGATTACCTGTTTCTATTTGTGTTTCAATTATTGTTTTCCAAAGATGTTGAGCCTTTACAGTTCTTATTGCTAATCCTTTTGCTTCGTATTCTTCATAAAGTTTTACAAATTCTTCATTGTGTTTCTCCCATAAATCAGGTGCTGTGTCTGCAGAAAAGAGTGACCAATCTTTATTTTCTTTGACTCTTTCCATGAATAAATCTGGTACCCAAAGTCCTAAAAATAAATCTCTTGTTCTTACTTCATCTTTTCCAACATTCTTTCTTAATTCTAAAAATTCATAGATTTCTACATGCCATGGTTCTATGTACACTGCCATTGCACCAGGTCTCTTTTTTCCTCCTTGATTTACATACTTTGTTGTTGCTTCAAATGTTTTAAGCATAGGTACAACTCCAAGTGATCTTCCACCTGTAGATTTTATTGTAGATCCTTTTGCTCTCACATTATGGATATTAATTCCAAGACCTCCTGCACTTTTAGATATAAGAGCACAGTTTTTTACAGTATCAAATATACCTTCTATAGAATCCTCTTTGATATCCAAAAGAAAACATGAACTCAATTGATTATTCTTTGTTCCAGAATTAAACAATGTAGGTGTTGCATGAATAAAATATTTTTTAGACATTAAATTATACGTTTGTAACGCATCATCTATTTCTTCATCATGAATTTCTAAGGCTACACGCATAAAAACATCCTGTGGTCTTTCATACCATAAATTTTTATTTTTTAACAAATACGATCTTTGCAAAGTTTTTACTCCAAAATAATTTAAAGTGAAATCCCTCTTATAATCTATCGCATCATCTATCCTTTGTTTATATTTCATTGTTACATTATACAATCTATCACTAACATATTTTCCTTCCTTATGCATTAACTCCACTTTTTCTGAAAATGTTGATAACGTATCTTTATGCAAAGCATTAACAATAACATTTCCTGCAAAAACACCATAATCTGGATGCACAGACATCATAGACGCCCCTATCTCTGCAGCCAAATCCTCTATTTCTCTAACAGTCATAATATTAGCTAAACCTTCTTCTATCTTTTGTATCAATTTTTCCTTCTCCACATATTTTTCCAATCCTATAGTGTTTTTATCCACCATCTCACATATTTTCTGTTTATCATATTTTTCAAATTGTCCTAATCTATTTTCAATCTTCATGGGATTCATAATATTTTTTATTTTATATAAAAAAAAATTTCGAAACAAAGAATGGATAATTGGAGGGAGAAAAAAAATCTTCATAAAATTTTAAACAAACAAAAACAAAACACTCAGAAAAAGTATTTTTAATGTGAATTACAACATAATATATTTTTTTAGACATTTATAGCGATTATTAATATATCAAAAATGGAGGTATTATTTTTTTTCGTGTGTTAATCAAATGAAAGAAATATAAACATTATCATTTAATTGAAATTTAGATTTTGATGGTATTTAAACCAGAAGTATTTTAAAAGGAATAGTAAATATTTTCTATAATTAAATTATTAATCTTAAATAAAAAATATTATTAAAGAATCAATAACAGAATAACTAGGATATAACTAAGATATAAATTATTAGGTGTTATAATCTTATCTAATATAAGCCTAAAAAATAAAATTGTAAATAATGTAAAAGAAAATAAAAGTTAATGAAAACATATAATCACATGCTATTATGATTCAATTCTTAGCTACAATAAAATATACATTTGAAAGAATTATATGGTGAATATAGAAAAGGTATTTTATAAAAAGATTAAAATTCTAGATTTAGAAACATATGATAATAATATGTTTTTTCAACAAAAGCAGGAGAAAACCTTTCACCCACCTATTACAAATGATAAACAATAGAAATGCATTATAATATTAATTGGATAATAATTAAATATAAGTATAATCTTGAATGATACTAAAAAATCATTAGAAGTATCATTGTGGATTCAATTTTATTTATTGTTTTATTATAGGATTACCATTCAAATATATGCAATTGTTTAATATTTGATATCTTTGATAATTTAATATCTTTTTATATTTTTATCTGTTTTATTTCTTCATATAAAATTCCTTTTCTCTAAAACAAACAAATAAATTTAGTATGATAATATAAAGAACTAGAAATCTATAATCAATATAAAATCATTTAATAAACTTATATACATAAAATTTTGATTATAAATTACTTATTCAAATATATGAAATAAATAATATATTATTTAAATAATTATGTTGTATTTCATTGGTATAATTGAAAAGTAGTTTTGATAAAAATTCTTATAAAAATATTATTTTATAATTTACAATAAAAAAATTATTCATTATGTTTATTTTAATTTTTTTTAAATAAAAACTTTAATAATACGTTGGCTCTATTGTACCTCCTGATTTTATCACAGCATATCCTATTAATCTCCAATGGCCTGATTTCTCTTTGATATTGCAATTCGTTCTTCTATTTCACAACATACGGGTTTTATCATCTGTAGATTTAAAGTATTTTCTGTTAATTCTAATATTTGTGCTCCTGTTGTTGTACTTCCTACGTTCAATAAAATATTTTCATGGAGTGACAAAGCTACATTCTCTTCTTTAACATTTGAAATTGAAATTTTTTTTAGTAGTTGGTATTCAACGTTTAATCGAATGTAAATTTCTGGAAGTTTTCCTTTCAAACCCATTACTTGGCCTACAAGTTTATCAGACTTGCAGAAAATAGGATCCATTTCTGTTCCAACACCAATTAATCCTCCTGGATGTGCAGATTCTAATTTATTATTTTCTGTCTTAAGTGAAACTATTTTTGTAATAAACGGCCTACATACGATTTTTTCATCTTCTTTATAAATTATTCCCGGTCTTATTTCAATTTCATCGCCAATAGATATTTTTCCAGATGTTAAGGTTCCTCCAATAACACCACCACTAAGTTGGAAAGAATTACACCCTGGTTTATTAATATCAAATGAACGTATTATAACCAATTTAGGATCTTTATCAGATGTTCTTTCCGGCTCTGGAACATAATTAACAATAAAATCCAAAATAGCATCAGTATTGACACCCAATTGACTAGATGCTGGTACTATTGGACTTTCAGCCGCTTTAGTAGTTTTTAAAAATTCCAATATTTGTTCATACTGCTCCAATGCCTGTTCTCGTGTAATCAAATCTATTTTATTTTGAATTATTATAAATTTTTCTAAATGCATAATCTCCACAGCAAATAAATGTTCCTGAGTCTGAGGTCTTGGACACGGTTCATTAGCAGCTATCAAAAGCAATGCAGCATCCATAATAGCAGTACCATTTAACATAGTAGCCATTAAAACATCATGCCCAGGACAATCGACAAAAGATACATGTTTTACCAATTTTGCCTTACTCCCACAGTTTTTACAATCAATTTCATCCGCACCACCACTATGCGTAGAAGAATAACAACTAGGTCTTGGACATTTATCACATTCATATATCTTAGCATTAGCATATCCCAATTTTATAGTAATACTACGTTCTAATTCATTTTTGAATCTTACAGTATGTACACCAGTTATACTACGAACAACAGTACTCTTTCCGTGTGCTACATGACCTATAGTTCCAATGTTAATAGTTGCTTGTTTTGAAATAATATTCGACATGAGGGTTAGTAATGATATTATTCTAAATTTTTAAAAAGATTTAAAATTAAGATAAAATAATTTGAAATTAAGAATGTATAATTGTTGACTATAGATAATATTTTCATTATGAGTGATATATAAAGAATGATTAACTTTAAGTGAAATTAAGATATAAAATATATTATAAATTATTTGATAGAAAGTGATATACGTATTATTTTTATATTTGGTTATCATATAAACTATATTTTAAATACAACTACTATGATATAGCTATTAAATGATATTAAGATATAATTATTAAATAATATTATGATATATTTTTTAAAAATAGTTACAATTACAAATAATAAAAGAAATCAAATATAAAAATAAATAATATTTTACTTATAAGTGTATATTTCAATTATGAGTATTATATAAATATTTTATTTATACTCTTTATCGTTTTTAAAAATAAATATAAGTATTCTTTTTAAATAATATTTTATTTCTATAATATTTTTTTCTTTTAAAATTACAGAATTACATTGTTTTCTTAATCACAATAAATAGAATGTATACAATTATTTCCTCTCTTAGATTGATCATAATTTTATTATTAAATTTAGTTATCGCACCATTTTAGGTTAATATAAATAATATTATTCCTATATTTACCATGTAAATAAGTTTAATAACAAATATGTTTATTTTAAGAATATTCATTATTACCAATATGGTTTATATAATATAGTAATTTAATGATATTTTATTTTATAATTGATATTTATTATGGTATATCCAATGTTATTATAATTCATATTTATTATAGTATATCAAAGATATATTCTATAAATAAATATATAAAAATATGTTATAATTTATTTTGTAATAATATTTTATTATACTGTTAAAATAATAGTAAATTTATTTGAGAAGGTGTAATCTATTATGGTTTAAAATGTTAGTTTTATATTTTTATTTATTTATGAAACTTTTATTTAAAATATATATACTTGTTCTTCTCTTGTTTTTTAATGGATGTTTTATTTATTCTCTTAAATAATCGTGTTTAACAACACACTAAAGTGTTTTTAATACAATTAAAATATTATTAAAATAACTTTTATTTATGGTGTTTTTAAATAGGTTCTAATATATCACTTGTGATTTTTTAATTCGTGAAGACTTTTTAATTATTATTAACTGATTTCTGACAAATATACACTAATCACACTTTACATCATGTTTCAATCGTTATTTTTCCAAACTAAAAGTAGTGGTTCTAGTTTTTTTATTGGTATACTATAGTCCGAGTTATTAATTAAATATAGAACTTATAACTACGCAATAATAATTATTCTAAATTATGAATGATGATAGTATGGTATTATCATTCTACTAATATTGTATCCAGGAGAACTTAAATTTTTATCTTTAAGATATTTTCTTGCTTATAAAAACTATCACATTATAGTTTAATTTAGATTATTAAAAACAATATAATTTGAAATTATATTTGACTTATTAGAATAGAAATATAGTTATCAGTTTTTATTTTTTTAAGTATATTGTTTCTAATAATCCGAAATCAAAGAAATTATAATATTTAAAGACAAAAACGTTATTCCTCATGAAATCCGATTTATCGTATGGAATATTAGATTGTTTAAAAAACACATTCTTTTTAAAAAAAAGATATATGAAAAAAATAAAAGCGACCATTCGAGGAATAATAGTGCTTGTAGTGTCATTTATCGTAGTTTGGTACGCCTTAGTTTGTTTTTTTAAAATATATTGTCGCGATACTAATATGTTTGATCTTAATGTATACAACTTAATTCTTTTTGAAATTCAAACATTTTTTATGCTTATGTTGATTGAAGGTTGTGTTTATACGATATGTTGTAATGCATTTAGCAAGGAGATGCTTAAATCTTATTTAACAATAACAATATGTTCACATATTTATATAATACCGTTTCGTATAATACCAGTATTAATTGCAAAAGGTTGTGCATATCGTGTATCAAAATGTCAGACATTTATACTTGATTTTCTGTATGTATTATCAAAATATATATATTTGTATAAAAGTATATTGTATACTATGCGTGGACCTACAATACCTAAAATGCCATTTGTCGCGGCATTCATTTTTATTACGGGTGGTGATCTTCTTTTTTATGAATCTTTTGAAACGAAGTATATATGTACTCCAGTAATAATAACAATGCAGTATTATTAAAATTTAATAGTTTAGTTATCTTCTTTTGTAATTTAAATTCTTTGATATACAGTTTCTTTTATAATCATTATTTTTTTAATAATAATATATTCATTAGGATGGTGATTGGAGCAGATATAATAATATAAGTGATAATATAAATGACATTTAAGATTGTTTGTTTTTTAAAAATACGTGTTATATTAACATATTTATCTAGATATATATTAAATATTTTTTTGTATACTTATATAGAGAGTTTTTCGACATATGACTTTTTTTAAATATAATTTTTAAATGTCATTATGAAACATTAAAAAAAGTCATTGAAGAAATGGATTCAATTTTATTTAAAAATTTTCTTTGACATTTTTATTCCTTTAAAAGAAATATAATCGACCCGAGAACTTGTAAAATTCCTTTCAAAATAAACAATTATCTAAATTATGTTATTACACGTATAACAATAATGATATATTATAATCTTTTAACTATTAATTTTTTATAAAATCTACATCATTTTAAATTGATTTATTATTGAACAAAAAATATCCATTATAAATTAAATTACTCATATTATAAACGATAATCAAAAAACCACCAAATATTCAATTTCAAAATACTTGACAATCTCATGATTTTCCCAAAAAATATTTACCCCTATGTCCGAAATAAACTTTTTAGTATTTGACATAAATAAAACATTAATACGCAAATCCAAAGAACCATCCGATTATAAACTAAACAATATTTTTATACACCCACGCCCCCATCTTTCCAAACTTATAAACTTTATTAAAGAACATAATCTTGAATGTATGTTATGGACGAACTCGCAACCCACAAATGCACAAATACTTGCCAACCATTTAAAAGATATTGGAATGCCCCATATAACAGTATTCAACTCCACAGAATGCGATTATTCCCGTGAACCCAGAAAAGGACAAAAACCGTTACATAAAATTTATAAATTGGGATATAGTCCATATCAGGCAGTATTAATAGATGATAGTTATAATAAAGTGAATAATGGAGATAATTATATTTTGGTAAAATCATACATAAAAAAAGATGATAATGAAATATTATATCTTATACATACTTTAGATCTTTATATTAAATGTAAAAGAAAAGAGTGTTCGGGTAAAATGGTAAAAGAGATAAATAATGTTGTAATGGATACATATCCAAAACTCGTTATACAGTGTATGGAAAATAAAGATATCAGAAATATAGAATAATTTAGATATAAAATGGTAAATGAAATTTATTTGGTTATAAATATTTTTTTTTATTTTTTCTTCACATAAGCAGATGCTCTTTCATTTAACTTATAAAAATATAAAAAATTAGTATTATAATTTTATTTATAAAAATTTATTTACTTCCGTATAATTATATATAATAGCTGTGATAAACAAATACCATCGTTAAACAATTTATATTTTAGAAAAGTCTCAAAACAAAAAAAAAAGTAGATAAAATAAAAATAACTTAATGATGGTTTAATAGTTTAACAATTCTTTAAATAATAGTCTTACTGTTAATATTAAAACAATAATTAATCAATACCTCTATAATACTTATATTAACTAATTACTCATCTAGTATAATATTATATAACATTATATAAAAGAATATAAAAAAATATATTTTAAATAACCGTCACTAACCTAACATAACCCCAATTCTAAATAAAAACATAATACTACTATAATATAAATATAATAATATAAAAAATTTTATTTCATTATCTTTTTCCAACCATTAACTCATCACTATTATTATTATTATCTACTTTTTTTCTGTCTTTTAAAAAAATCTATTAACACATTTTTCTCTACACCTACATCCTTATCTTTCCCTTTAGACCATATTAATAACATATCTCTTTCTTTTAATAAATTATCTTCCATTATCTTATTTCCAGTATAAGAATATTTAATATTATATTTTTCTTTATAATATATTTTTATAGAAATAGCAATAACTTCTTTCACAGTAAAATGTATAACATACTTACAACAGATTAAATCATTAAATATCATAATTATATTTTTATTATACTCATTATTATTATTCATATTATTAATACTATGTTTAATACGTTTAGAAGTAGTATAATGGTTAGTGTGGTTAGTGTGGTTAGTGTGATTAGTGTGATTAGAAGTATGTTTAGAAGTAGTAACAATATCTTTGTTAATAAAGTTAGTAGTATCAATATTATTCTTAGTTATAATAACAGTAACAGTATTATCTGCATTACTCTTAGTTATAACATTATCCGTATCATCATATCTATCACATTCATTATCTTTATACATATCACATTGATTATATAATTCTATTTCTCTTTTTATTAAATATCTCTTCAATATTTTATATCCATTATCTACGTGTATAAAAAATCCATATTTCTTCCACATATGCATTTCCACATATACAATTTTTTCTTTTAATCTTAAAATATCTATATCTTCTAAATTAGCTATAATAGTAATTATATTATTTAATGAACAATCTATTTCATATAATTTTATACACATAAGAATACAAGCACCCATTATCTCATAATCTTTAAATTTTATTTTATTACAATTATATAAATGATAAAGTATAATAGAAGAATATCTCACAGAAGCATGTAAGTGTAGTTCAGAACAAATAAACCATAGTTTGTGGATATAAGAGAAATAAGACATCAAGCAAATATAGGATGGTAATAAATTATTATTTTTAAAAAGCAATAAGTGAGATATAAGTGAATATAGTGAGTGTAATGATGATACAATGGTGGTGAGAGTAATACAAGAGTGTGTAAAATAATAACGATAAAGGTAGAATATAAATAATATTAAAATCAATAATTTTATTATAACTACCATAATAATACTATCATTACCACCACTATCACCACTACCACAACAATACCACTACTACTATAACTACCACCAATAATACTACCACTACTAATGTTCATCTAAATTTCATAAATGTTATTACTATTATAACTATTATTCCTACAATAACACTTATTAACATCTTTCTTGTTTTATATTCTATTTCTTTTATTTTATCTTTTATATTCATATCATTATATCCTATGTATTTATCTATATTACTTGTATCTGTATAAAATATATTATGTAGATCATTATCTTTTACATTTAATCTATAATCTTCTAATAATGTTCTTCCGTATACTTCTATTTTAGTAAGAGTATAACAATTATATTTACCTACAGAACTTAATATTTGTATAGCTAATATATTACTATAATGTTTAGTATTAGTATTAATAGTATTAGTGTTGTTATTAGTATTGGTGTTATGATCATGTATAGTATACTTATTATTACTATCATATGTATTATCATGCCTATCATACGTATTATTATTATAATTATTTTGTATGATAAATTTTTGTATTTTTCTACTTTTCTTCATATTGAATATTCCTATGTTTATCCATTTTTTATTTTTTAATATACTGAATTTTATTTTGCACGGGAAATTGGAGAGCCATTCATTGTTTTTTAAATATATATTCTGTATACGTACTTCATTGCATAGTTTTATTACTATGTACGATGGTGTGGTATTTCCTATCATGTAGGAATCATTGTTGTTATTGAGAATGTTGTTGCAGCTTTTTAACGATGTGTGGGATGATAGGATGTATGATCCGCATAGACTGGATGCGTGGTTTATACCAATGTCATATGTATATGCAAATATAAAATAAAATAAATGCATTAAACGTTGCATTGAGGGTAATATAAAATAAACTTGTTTAATTGGGTGGTTGGTAGGGTGGTTTAAGCTAGTGGGTTCGAATCCCTTACTTAGAAGGATTTTCAAAACAAAATAATAAAAAGATAAGTTGAGTGTTTGATAGAATAATATTAATTATGTTTTGTATGATGGTATACTAGTAGATTAAAACGGTATTTATCTGGTGTGGTTGCAATTTCTGTATTGGTTTATGATCAAACGAGTATTCTACCAAGAACGAAATTAGAAATCTTTAAGAAACTGGAAGAGATACGACGGTGTGTATTATACACAAAATTATAACGCTCTGGAACATAATGTAAGATGAAATCAATATATATCAGTAGTAAAACCGGTCAGTACAAGCTTAGATTCGCTTGAGGAACCGAAAGTCATGGACCACGATAGGTCGCAACCAATCAAAAAATTTATATAAACAAAAGTTCATCAATAAAAATAAAATGTATTATATTCCATATAACGATTATAATTATTTCTTTATCATCCTATATTACATTCACATATCATTCCATATAACAATTACATTTATATATAATTATATATAACTTTTATTTATTTTATATTTTACGCCCTTAATGATTTCTCATAATACACCAAATACATCCAATACAAATATTATTACTTCATCCAATATAAATACCATTATATCATCATACGACGATATAACCTTATCCAAACTATTTAATATTTCATCATCTATTTTATATTCTATTAATAATATAAATTATAATGATATAATATATCCATTTAATTATCTATTATTCTATCAGAATGAATACTACAAAACAAAAGATATAAAATATTTACATAAAATAATATCTTTTATTATTGAAGATAACAAAGGGACCACAAACAGTATTGATAATATAGATAATAGAATGCATATAAGTGATAACAATATTAATAATAACATTAACACTACTAATATTAATAATAATATAAATATAAATAAAATATTAAATAGATTTCCTAAGGTAATGAAAAGAATATTAAATAATTATTATTTTAATTATTCTAAAGAATATTCTACACACACAGCTATAAAACTTCTAATAGAATTAAATAAAATATTAAATATAAAATTAACAATAACCAATTACATAGTAACATTGTATTTAGAAATAAATAATTATAAGATGGCAGATAATTATTTGATAGTAAATGAACCATTGTTTAAAGATATAATAAAAGATAATAATAATAAGAGTGATATAACTGATAATAGAAATAAACGTATTATAAGTAATAACAATAAAACTAACAATATCACAAATATTAATATAATTATTTCTATGAAAGATATTTATATTTACAATTATCTATCTTACACTATAAAATATTACAACGATGATTTTATCAGTGCATATCATCATTTAAAGAAATTAGATAAAAAAATAGAAATAAAATATAGAATGTTTATTTTAAAATATTTATTAGGTTATAAGAAGAATATACAATTAAATAGAATATTGTATAATAATAATTCTAAGGATTTAAATAATAATAATTCTAAGGGTTTATATGTGTTATCTAAATTCGATAGAAGAGTAATAGATATATATTTTCCATTATTGGAATTTAAAGATACGTTAAAAATTTTATATTATAATTTTAATGTAGATCATAGATTGGATATAAATTATATTGTAGCTTATTATTCAATGAGATGTAAAGATTATGATAGTAAAAATGATAGTAAAGAATATACTATTAATAATTATGATAGTATAAACAAAGGATACGGTGTGGATGAGATTATATCTATGGTTGTAGCATTGGTGGATAATGAATATATTAAGGGTATTGTAAGTGTTAATAGATTTTATATTGTGTTTAGTAAAATAGAACCTTTTGTTAATAAAATAAAAAGAAAAATATTAATAAATTAATTATATGATTGTTGTATTTATTTCTTTATTATTTTTATTTATTTTTGTGTTTTATGACGTTAAATAATAATCATTTTTTTTATTTAAAGAGTCTATTATTTAGGTGGTATTCTTGATTGAAATATTGTTAAATGGTCTAATTTACCTGTATCGTGATAGGTGCCTCCCCATATTTGAAACATGCTATTTGACGCCATAAAAATATATTATAAGGACAAAATCGGGGAACAAGATATATGTTTTTCTTAGATGATTATATCAAGAGAATGTTGTAAATTTCTTTACCGCGTTTTGGAAATATGATTCATTTAATAGAAGAAGATAATAGAAATTAATTGGAGATGATTATAAATATTAGAATTGATTTTATAAACTTTGCAATTCTGGTATTATAAACGAGGGAAACGATGTAATATTTAAAATCAATGCGTTGGTAATGTGTATTATCCTGTAATTGATATCAAAAAAAAATTTTGAAACAATTTTTTTAAAAACTCTCTAATAATAAAAAGATATTATTTCATTTGCAATATCTCATGATATGATTAAGTAAAAAAGAATTCAATCTCGAATAAAGGAACATAATTAAAATATTAATGTTTTTTTATCTATGTCTTAGACCTGATCTGGCCAAAAGAAAATTTGATTAATAAATTTACATAAGAGAAACCCTGTTAAGATTGGTGTTAAATATAAAAATTATGAAATTATAAGATAAGTATGTGTTATAAGAATAATGTATCCTATTTTCTTATATTAAAAAAACTTAATAGTAAATTTAGGAAAATTAAATATAAGAGAGGAAATAATTGTATACATTCAATCCACTGTGATTAAAAAAAATAATGTAATTTTGTAATTTTAAAAGAAAAAATATTATAAAAATGAAAGTCTCTTGAACCAAGAATAAAAAAAATATTACATAAAGAAACGTTATCCCTTTTTTATAATTAAAACGTATCCTATTTTTTTATATTAAAAATTTATTTTTTCTTAACCCTTTAAATGTCTGAATCAAAAAACAAGAAAACCACATCAACAAAAAAATCCCAAGGTTTATTTCCTGAAGTAAAAGTAGAGACTACAGGAAATAATATTTTTAAAACGAATAATGCAGAAACTAAAAAAATTACACCAAATGAATTTATTGAAATAAAAGGTAAAAGTAATGATAATGATGGAAATGATAATAAAGATAATACGAATGATACCATACCTGCTAATATAAATGTTCCTGAAGCAAATATTTTATTTGAATCGGATGCACAATTATACAGACTTGAAAATGGATGGAACGTATGTGGTGTTGGTAAGATTTATGTTATACAAAATCATGGTAATGTTAAAAGAGTGATGTTTATAAGAAATAAAATATTAACTACAATAGATATTCTATTAAATTATGATATTAATTTAAATAGAGATAAAAATAAAGTATATTTTATTGTTTTGGAAAATAATGAAGAGGGAGAAGCTAAAATGGTGACAGTAGCAGTCAAATTTAGAAAAGAAGAGGATGCAGAGAAGTTTTGTGAAGAAGTAAAATAATAAAATAAAGAAATAAAAGAAAGATGTTTAAAAAATATTTTTAAATAAAAGGATATAGATTATGATAGGCTAGGAAACTTCTATAAATAAAAAAAAATATTTTAAAATAAAAGTTAATATCATACTTTATAATTATTTTAATAATAAATAAATATTTTATAAATGTTTAGGAGAATATATATAATGATTTTAATATACTTCATTTTAATAATAAATCATATACTTTATAATTATTTTATTATACTTCATTTCTATTATTATACCACAATCATAAAATTTTATTATAATTTATTTATGATGATATTCTAATAAAATTTCTCTTTCTATAAAAAATTTATCATCATCTCCTTTTACCTTTACCATAATATTATCCAATATATTATATTCTATTGTATTATCATAATCTATTTCTATGATTCCTTCTATCTGATATTCTTCCAACAATACGATTATCTTTTCATCATAAATTTTTAATATTTTACCTTTATATATCTTATTTCTATTATTTTTAGTATACAGGTAAAAATATAATTTATCACATTCTCTATTTATTCTTTTGCTGTTGGTGGTTCTAAAGTTTAATTGGTCTGTTATTGTATTTAATTCTGATATTGAATATATAGGTTCTATATATTTTACATCAGAATCATTTACGTCATATTTATCATAATTAAACCATTTACTTATAATAACATTGCCCTCATGCTTAGGTATAAGGTTATAATTTATATTTTTCTTATTGCTCTCTTCTGGATTTTTTGTATTATTTGTGTTTCTGCTTTGGTTATTATGTGTATTGCTTATGTTGTTTGATATTTCATTGTTGTTATCGTTAATTAAATCATTTGGTTGTAATATATTATTACATATTCTATGGACTATTATATCAGAGTATCTTCTTATTGGTGATGTAAAGTGTGTGTAGATATTTGTAGCTAATCCAAAATGATAAAAATTATTATAATCTGTTGATCCTGATGAAAAATATATTGCTTGATTCATTGTTCTGGTAAGAAGGGATTTAAACAAGGATATGGAATTGTGGTCTATGGTGTGTAATAAATTCTTTATGTATAAATTATAGTCATTTCTATTTTTATTATTTTCTTGTATATTTAGATTATGTATATCCTTGTTTATCTTCTCTTCGTGTTTATTTTTAAAAAATATATTTTTTAATTCTTCTAAACTTTCTTCGGTGAGCGTAGGATGTCTACGAAGTAAGGATTCTGTAGGAAAATAATTATAAATAAATTTAGAAATACAAATATTGGTTAATAACATAAATTCTTCTATTAATCTATTAGCTTCTATAGTTTCTTTCTTTTCAAAATTTATATTTTCTGTTGATTTCTCTTTACAATTATTCTGAGCATAAGAATAACTATCTCGGGATAATTCTAAAGCTCCCATATTCATTCTTTTATTTCTTAATATCTTAGATATTTTATTAAGGTTTAATAAATATGGATAATACTTATTTTTATTATTTTTTGAATCTAAGATCTTTTGTGCTTCTCCATAACTAAAACTTTTTCTACTTTTTATTATTCCCTTAGTAACAGCATATTTTATATCTAAATTAATATTATTATCAATTTCTTTATCTTCTTCCATCCATTGGTAATTATAAATTTTAAATATTACAGAATATGTTAATCTTTCTTTATTTGCAACCAATGAACAATAATCAGCAGATAATTCTTCTGGAAGCATTTCTATTCTACTTTCAGGTAAATAAATAGTAGTACTCTTTTCAAAAGCTTCTTTATCTAATTCATAATTTTTTAAAATAAAATGACTTACATCTGCTATGTGTACACCTATTTCTATATATTCATTATTTTCTTCTTTTACATTTTTAATGTGTAAACAGTCATCAATATCTGTACAACCTACAGGATCTACTGAAAATACTGTTTCATCAGTAAAATTATATCTGTTTGAATATAAATCTATTATAGAATCTTTATGTATTTCTTTATTATCTATTTTAATATTATAATCTTCTGATGTATTAGTTAAATTATTTTTTATACTTTCTAATTTACTTTCAATTATTCTTTCTCTTATTGATTTATATTTGATATCGTTAAAATTATATTTTCTATTATAATCTATACCATTGCTTATCAGAATAGATTCTATTTCCGTATTTATATTTATTTCTTCATTAGTATATCTATTTCCTATTATTTTTATTATATGACCCAAAGGATGTTTACTATTATGTTTCCATTCGTTAATTACTACCATTACTCTTTTATTTTTATAAAATTCTACATCTGATGAATATATTTTTATCCAAGGAATATTTTTTTGAAGAGGAATAAAAAATAAAGATCCATTATCAACAACCGTTCCCACGTATTCAGTATTTGTTCTACTAAATATTCCAACTATTCTAGCAAGTGTATTATTTTTAGATATATCTTTTGTTGACATATCCTCTAATTTTTCTATTATTCCATCACCTTCATTCTCTTCCACATTACTTTCTTCCTTAATATATTCTTCAAAATACACTATATCTCCATTAATAGCTCTATTCATATCTTCTTTGTTATTAACATATATTCTTTCTTTTCCAGATACTATAAATCCTCTATTTGATGAGTGAATAGTATAAAGTATACCTCTTTTAACCTTTGCACCCAATATATCTATCTTTCTTTGAGAATAATACTTCCTAAAATATGATTTATCCTTTGATAAATCATTTTCTTCTTTAAACAAATCTTTATATTCTTCCAAAAGATTTAAATTATGCAAATATTTTATATTTATATTTTTTATGTGTTCCACATAAAATTCCATAACATTCCTAATAACAGTTTCTTCATAATCCGAATTTTCTCCATTAATTATAATATCACTAGAAAACCTATCATTAAATATTATATATCTATTATTTATATATTCTTTAATTTTTTTATTCACCAACCTTTCATACTGAGATTGTAATACAATAAAATTATATTTACTATTTTTCATATAAGAAAATTTAGACATCAGAATATCTGTAGATACAATATAATATATATTATTTTTAGAATCTATATTACTTCCACAACAAGAAAATCCACATGGTTGTTTTGATACAAATGTATATATTAAAGAATTACTAATGTAATTATGTCTGTTATATTTATTTTTTATAAATATTTTATATGGTGTAGGTCTTCTATCCATTAGGGCATAAATAATAAAATATAATAAAATAAATATTTTTATATAGTAGAATAATCTTTTATTTATTATTTTGTCATAAATTTTATAAGTTATATTATTCTAGATGTGAAATTCTTTTTATAATAAAAGAATAATTTTATATTTTAAAATAATAAATAACTTTTTAAAATAAAGAATTTTTTAAAATATAAAATTAGATGCTTGATTATATTTATAATCTAAAATAAAATGATATATCACAGATTATAAAATATTTAATTTTTATTAAAATCATTTTATAAATCTTATTTTTATTTTATAATTTTAATATATTACAAAACTTTTTATTCATTTTTGTAATGACAATATTCCATATCAAAATAATCATTAATATAAAATACTAATAAAAAATAAATATTCTATAATCTTAATTTACCTATGTAATATTACATATTTTTTTATATTTCTATTTTCAGTATTTTGATATGACATAATAAAAAATATAAATATAATTATATTACAACAAATCATGGTACATTATCATACAATTAACATTCCTGAAAATTATGATAGATTCTTTAAAGACATAGATGATTATTCATCATTTCTTAATTTTTATGGGATGAATAGAAATAACAAAGATTTATTTGGTATTGATGTTACTGATAGTAAGAATCTACAGATACTGGTTAATAGATATGATAGAATGATGAGTATTTTATCTTATGGTCCTAAAACAGATAAGAGAATTACAAATGCTATACAGGATATTACAAAAAGATATGCACAGATATACGAAAAGATGGTAAAGAAGAATCCCGTGATGAGTAAAGATGTATTTTTTACTAAAAGAACGTGGTATACTTTCTTTAAGTCGTTGTTTTCTTTCGGTTTATGTGCATTTTTATATATATTGATGTTTTTATTGGTAATGGTGTTGGCTTTGAAAATTACTTTGTATATTACTGTTAATCATGTGAATGTTGTATAAATAAAAAATATTATGGTGGTATGTTCATTTTAAACAATTTTTATTTATTGATATATGATTATTAAAATCATTTTAAAAAAGATTTGCAAATTCGTTTTATAATGTTTGTCAGAATTGGAAAATATTTGGAAGTTACGCATTTAACTTCTTCTGAATAAAAAATGACTCGATGATAATACTGTAATATTACGTGTTATGTGCAATTTCTTTATTTAATTAAAACAAATTTTGACCGTATCTATAGCATAGCTCTGTACTGGCGTAGTTAATACCAGTATAATACTATAAAAAGGCCAGTGGTCCTACATAAATTACAAGGGAGTGGCTATATTAAACAGACACAAAACTCGACTACGTCCATCGCAAGGTAAGATGAGATTAATGTATCTATTATATCATTAGGAAATACAAATCAAAGTTGGTTTAAAAGACCAAAGAAATAATTATGATAAGTCATATTAACTTAAAAACTTCTACAATTAAAAGATATTTAATTATAAAACCGTAATAATAAATTAATGAAGGTTTTATCTTCTTCTACTAGAAAAAATAATGTATTATTAGAAAAAAGAAATATATCCAGTCAAATATATATTCTCAATACTTAACCCAACATAACCTAATTAAAACCAATTATTGCTATTGTTTTCTTTATATCGATGTTTATAACTTATTATAAAAAAAATAAATTCCTATTACCATAACTATATAATATTTTTAATAACGTAATTTCAATTATAAGATAAGATAATAGAAATATTAGTAAGAATATGTGTATTACGTTTATTATGTTTTTTTATTATTATTATTCGACTTATTTATATTACCATCTATGTGTTATAAATAACAAAATTAAAATAGATACAAATAGATAATATTATTTATACCAAACAAAAATTATATTTCTTTTATAATACAATTTTTCATAATAAAAGAAATTGAATAATGAAAGAAATATAAAGCTCAATAAAATTAAATATAGAAAATTATTTATATATATTACTCAAAAGATATAATTAATATAAATTTTAGAACGAGTATTTTAATTTGTCATAAAAATATATTTAAAATAATTATACCTCTTTTATTTGATTATTCTACCAAATATAATATGAATGATCGAGTAAGAAAGCATAATAAGAAAAAACATATAAATGATAAAAAGATAAAACAAGGAATAAGCGTATGCTATAATCAAATAAAAATGTATTATTTATAATACCAGTAAAAACCGATAAAATTTACGAGGATACAATTAAAAGCCAATAAAACAGTTTTAACGCGAAGAAATTATAAATCTTGTATAATTATAATATCAATAAAAATAGTTATTCTAAGTAACGAAGAATAAATATTAATCAAAACCACAATGATCCTTATTTAAAAAAAAATTATATTCATAGAATAAATTTTATTTTTTCATTTTCCTCTTATCCTTGTTTGATTGCATTCATCAAGAAAACCTGTCCTTGTGATGGTTGTACGTAATCTACTATTCCTGCACATCCACACTTAGCTACTTTTATTTCATCAGAAATAGTTCTTTTTTCAAACCCTGCATATCTTCCTAATGTAATACTATCATCTACTTTTATGAGTGGTACATTTGTTTTTTTTGCAAGAGAAATAATTATATTTGCACTTCTTTCGTCTATTTCATTTGAAAGTAAGACTAATTTTAAATTGCTATCCAATAATTTTTTAGATACTTGACGTATTCCTTTCACCATACGGTTGTTTGCATTGGAAATACGACATACTTGGTATAGTGCTTGATCTAATGTTAATTCTTCAGAACCCATAGGTACTACTATTTCAGACATTATGGGTAGAAAAAATATTTTTTTAAAAAAGTATTTTATAAAAATAATATGAAAATCTTTTTGTAAGTGGTTATAAGATGATTATAAAGAATATTTGTATATAGATTATGATTATTACAATATATTTTATATTATGATTATTAAAGGTATATTTTAAGTTATAAAGAAAATAATAATATTATTCATATCTTTATTTCTATATAGATTATAATATTCTATAGAAAATAATAAAATATTATAAATTTATTATTATAATATATTTTTTAATAAGAAATATTTTAATTAACCTTGAAAATAGCTTGATAACAATGCTGTACCTTTTTGAATTATATTTGTTTCTTTCTCTTTTTTATCATTTATTTTACTTTTACTCTCATTTCCTCCATTTTCCGATATTTCTGAAATACCTACTTTTAATTCTTTTAAAATTTTATTACTGAAAGACTCTGGTAGAATATTTACTAAAGATTTTAAAATACACATACCATATTTTATAATATCAACACACTCTGTTAAATTTTTATCCACACAATGTAATTTACTGAGTTCTGCAATTTTTTTAAATATATCATCATTCTCGTTCCCACCCAAATTTTTTATTATCTGTGATATTTCATCCATATATTTAATATTATGATAAAATTTTTTTATATTTTTATTTAATTCCTTTAATTTTTCATTTCTTGTATCTTCATTATAATCCAAATCTGCATCAGATTCAAAAGATTCGTAATATTTCATTTTTTTAGATTTATGAATATTTTTATTTTTTTCTACTTTCTTTCTCTTTATTTCCTCTTCTACTATTTTTCTTATAGGTTCATAATTCATTTGAATTTCTGGTTTTGGTGTATCATCAGAATAATATATACCATATCCTATTGTTATTAAAATAATCGATAGAATAAATATTGCGCAACCAAATATTATCTTTTTGTGTGTGTTGTTCATAATATATATTTACTGGAACAAATATATTTATATGTTGATTTATAAAATATAGAAATATTAAATATACATTTATAGATAAATAAAATATCTTAGAAGATATTAAATAAAATATTTTAAAAGATATTAAATAAGAATATAAAGAGAAGAAGATATCAGGTATTTAATATTAAAATTATATCAAAGAACATTAAAATTATATTATTATTTCTTTATTAAATGTCTATAATAAATATATTTATATTATAAAAAATATTATATTTGGTTAAATGAAGTATTCTTATGTTTAGTAATACTTACAAAAATATTTTAATTTCAACTTAAATACGATAATATTTATAAAAACATTGTAAATGGTTCAAAAAATTTAATTGTAATGTATTATGAAACACGATTATTTTAATAAAATTTAAAAGAGTATAATTAATTATATAATAATACGATTAAGTATACTCTTTTAATTTAAATAATTGTTATTGTAATACTATGTTTTATATAATTTATTTATTTCTTTTTAATGAAACCTTATTTATCGAAATTTTCTAGATAATTGTAATCTATTGTAATCTATGACACTGAGTTCCTTAAGTACATTTAAACTTGTATTAAGTGGTTTAACTGCAGGTATGCATTACCTTATCTTATGTTCTATAATTTCAGGATTTTGTATATGGGGTAAATTTCCTTTTACCTTCTCATTTTGTTATAGATTCCCAATATTTTCCTTAACATAGTATTAGCTAAGTCACAAATCAATACAGGGATTGCATTACACCAACTGAACACTATTTTAATTTAGAGGTCGTCGTACAAGGCATATCTAAAGTTATATTATTGAACTGTTACCCATTAAACAATCTTTCTTCTCTACCTTTTATCATTATTATTTTTTTTAAATTTTTTCTGGATGAGGTATTTAAACTTGTTAAATTTGGAATTTGGTTATCATCTTACGTCCACTCAACTAAGCGATTTAAAAATAAAAAAAATATTAATGATAACAAAACATAAAGAAAGAGAAATCAGAAATATAAGATTCGAAAAGATATTCTAATTAGATGTTAAAGAGTTAAATTCAACATTTCAATATTTTTTCTGATCATCAATTATACAATAGTAAATTTTAAAAATAGAATCTAGATCTATGAAATTATAAAAAGATTCTCCTTGTTTTTATTTTGAAGTAAATCATGTATTTGTTGAATAATGATATCAAAAATATAAAATATGACCATAGCGATTTATCTATAATAAATTATTGTGATTAAATATATTTAATGGTTTATTTTAAAACAATGTGTTTTAAACTAAAATCGAATTTAACCATTGTAATAAAAATAATGTTAATAATAAATATTTTTTTCGCAATTAATTAAACACAATTGTATATTTTTTTAAAATAAAGGTTTTGTTAAAAAAGAATCATTTTTTTCTAATTGGTGTTTTAGCCTAAAACACGATTTTTTAAGATTATAATAAATAATATTTTTTAACCCTTTATATGCTGAATCATAAAATAATAAGTGGATCACAAAATCTTGAAGCAACTATTGCAGAAAGTGAAAATACAATTGTTTTAAAGTTTACATCGGCATTTTGTGGACCGTGTAAACAACTTAACAAACAATTAGAAACATATGATAATGAGACAAATGTGGATTTATTGGAAATTTCTATGGATGATAAAAATAATTTACCAGCCGCAAAAAAATATGAGGTACTTGTTGTTCCTACATTATTTCTCATAGATAAACAGAATAACATTTTAAAATCTCATAAAGGAGCAATGTCAATTACCGAATTTTATGATTTCATAAAACATTAAAGTTTATTGACGTAACTATATTATATTTTTCTACGTAATGCATATTCTTATTTTATTTTTTATTTTTATTGGAGGAGCAGAAATCATTTTAGCCGCTATTATTAGGATTTTGTGTCAAATATCGATAAATACAAAAATATTATAACCAATAAAAACATAAAAAATAAATACGTGTTTATAATATAATACCTAAAAAGTTATGAATTTTAATTAAATTGTTGAAAATCCCCCCATCAGGATATAAAAAAATTGGTGTTAATCTGAAGGTCATTATTAATAACTTTGTAAAATATTTATTTTTGTTTTGTCCTGAAATTGGTTAGAAAATAAAAATTAAATAATATTTTCGTAATGTGCGTACAATATCAATATTTTTAAAGGCTATAAAATAATTATTCAAACACATAAAAATATTATACGATAACCAAAACTTAATTCTAAAAGAAGATAACGTAGATTATCAAACATAAAAGTTCATTAACAAAATATTTAAATATAATAAATTTATCATATTAAATCCTTCCATACATTTTTCTCACTCCAAGGAAAAATACTATGTTCTTTCAAAATATTTTCTCTAACCTTCTTTTTATATCTTTCTTTATATTTTACATATAAATTATTAGCAGTAGTATTTGCTGGAGAACTACTATTAGGCTGCTCCAAAAGATGCTGCACTGCACTTATTATCTGCATCACATTCATACTAGCCTTCCATTTATGGCTTATAACATCCAAACACACACCATTATTTATATATACATTTGGATGATATACAGGCCTAGTGAATGTTACACGCGGTGGATAAAATGGATATCTTTCATTAAAATCCAATTTCAAATAAAAATATGAATTTTTATATAATTCAGTTGATGGTCCGGGAAAACCACATATCCATGACATAATGGTTTTTTGTTTAGAATTTTTCTGTTTAGAATCATTAAGTGGTATTTGTTTTAATGGACGTGCAAAATATAAAAATTTATGATCTTTACGTATATTTTTAAGTTCGGATAACAATCTTTCTTCTGCTACTGACATAATATTATGGGCGGTAGATAATATAAAAATTTTTATTGAAATTATATTTTTATTTCTATTACAAGAATTCATTATCATAATAGTATAAAAATAAAAATATATTTATATTACAATTGTATATTTATATTATAAATATTATTTTAATTTAAGTTCTTTGATTTATATTTATTCATTGTAAAATATATTTATTAATTCCATAATAAATCTTAATTCTAAAATTATAGAAATATAATTATCATAATAATTTACCTCTTCAATTAACTTATTGTTAATAACCATACGTAGAATACAATAATATTAATAATTTAATTAAAAATTACGACTATATTTATTATTTTACTATTATAATAATAAAGATAATAATAATAGATACTTGTTTCATATTAGTATACACCAATAATACCATATCAATTAAATTATTATACATTATATTTACTATACGTGTAATATTAATATTTTTTAATGAAACTTTTATTTATAGAAGTTTTTAACTCTATTGTTTACAACGATCTGTTATTTTTTGGTTTGTAAAAGTATGAAACTATACAAAACCTAAGAATATTATAATATATTTATTGTTTCAATCTTATGATATATTCAAGAATATAGTATTTTGAATACATTGAACATTTTATTAAATTCCTAGCTTCTATACAATTTCATATTTCTTTCATAGTATAACATTAAATAAGTTACTAGTTAATATAAAACTGTTTATAAGGTCAGGAGACATTATTTTAATCTAATAATATAACAGAATATAAACGTATAATAGCACTTTATTAGCATATTTTTTATATTCAAAGGGGTTTACCTATAATATATTTCCAAATATATGACGGCTGTTATCATATACCTCTTTCAACCCTTAATCTTTTTAATAAAAAGATCTTAATTTACCCTTATGTTACCAAATTACAATGATAAACCTATAATAGTTAAAAAGAGTGGATATATACCTAAGCAACCAACATCAGAACAATCTAACAAGATTGTATTGGATAAGAGGATAGCAAAGAAGATAGTAGTTGCTAGAGAGAATAAAAATATTAATCAAAAGGAATTTGCTTCATTGCTTAATAAACCAATATCTAAAATTAAAGAAATAGAAGCAGGTGGTGTAGAATTAGATGATAAAATAATAGGAAAGATTGAAAAATTGTTGGATATGAAAATTAAATGAGAAGATTTTAGTGAAGTAAAAATATTTGTTAAATTGATTTTTTATAATAATTATTTTATAATATTATCCTTATTCGGTGTAATATTGGAGAACTTACAAATATTTTAATTAATTTTATTTATTTCTAATGTTATATTTGTTATTTTTATATTTTTAACAGTTTAAATAATTAAATGTAATATATATAAGTTATGAATTTTATTTTATAAAAGATGGTAATGCTTTAAGTAAATATAAAATAATAAGTCCGCTTAGTCCTGTGGTCGTGGGTGGTAACCAAATTCTAAATTTAGTGGTTCAAATCTTTTGCTCGGAAAAATCTTTACTAAAATAAAAATAATAAAAATAAATTTATGTAAAAATATTATATCAGGTCTTTATATTCTTCATCTATATCTGCATCTTCTTTAAACTGTTTAGTCTTTATATCCAATCCTTCAGTTAATGTATCTACTATCTCTTTTAATTTTCTTTTTCTTTCTTTAAATAAATTAGTTAAATATTTATATTCTTTCATTATTTTATCTGGATCATCCTCATTTGTATCTACCATTTCTTTATTTTCTTCAATTTCTTTATTTAATTCTTCCTCTAAATTACTAACTTCTATTTTTAATTTTTCTATTTTTTCTTCTGCCTCTTTATCATCCAACGTATTAAGAATATTATTTAATTTATTATTTAATTGTTGTTTTATTTTAGTTTTTTCTATTATTGTATTACGTATTTCTTCATATTCTTTTTTTGTTTCTTCATCCGTATCTTGTATCTTTCTAAAATATATACACGATTTTTTATACATTTTAATTATGATATCACCATTATTCACCAATTTATCAAGAGATTCTTTTAAATGTTTTTTACCGAATGTTTTACCAAAAATATTTGTTAATTCTGTGGTGCCTAATGGGCGTATAGATGATTGAATGTATGTTTTTAAAATATTAATATCAGCAGATGATTTAGATTGTTTGGAAGATTTACTAGGTGTTTTTCTAATTTTTATATTTTCTACTGATTCATCTTCTTCATCAGATATATTAGAATCAGCGTATTCTTGTGTGTGTAATTCTTCAGTAGTTTCATTCTTTTTATTTGTATTGGATTTTGATGGTTTTGTTGTCTTGGATTTTTTCTTAGTTGACATGGGATTATTTTATTATTATTAATTTTTATTGGATTTTTTTATAAAGGATAAATATATTCTACTAAATAACATTATCATATATACATTAAATTATATTTTAGATTATTTATATAATTTTTATTTTAAAAATAAAATTAAATCTAAAAGATTATTTTCTTTATTGCATAATGTCCATAAATAACTTTTATAATTTAGAATAAAAAAATTGATACATTATGAAACACAGGATAAGATGAGGTTAATGCATATATGTAACAAAACTAATTAATACAGTTTAAATATACATCAAAAATCTAATATCATGAACTCGATAGATTGTAATTGGTCAGAAAACTTTTACGAATAAAAGTTTCATTAAAAAATAATAATAAAAAATATAACACTCCTTTGCTGGAAAAAATTTATCTTTAAAATTTTTTTACGATAAATCAATAATTACTTTACATAATAACTTTTATGCAAAAGATAAAAAGGATAAGTTTATTTATAATATTTTATAATGTTATTGTCTCCTATAAAGATTTACTTTATTAAAATATCCATTGAATCCCTATATTATTTTTATCTAAACACCAACCCCTTTATGATAGTTATAACATCTGAAGAAATTAATAATCTGATACTTGAATATCTGTCAAGTGAAGGATATTGCCACAGTTATTACACATTTAAAAATGAATCAAAATCAGAATTACATAGTAAGTATTTAACAAACATAAATAATAATGAGCAAAGTAATTACGACAATAAAGATAGACCTACTAACAATTATATAGCAACATTAAAAGATGTAATAACAAAGGGTGTACAATATCTGTATATAGAACATCATATAGAAAAATCTTGTAATAATAGATTTTCTATTTCTGAAGAACATAATTGTGATATCAAACCTATAGAAATAAAAGAAGAGAAAATAAATGTGAAGAGTAATACAGTATTATTATCATACAACAAAGATGCAATAGATGATATAAAAGAAAATGAGGAAAAAGAAAAAAATATTACACCTGATAAAAATAATGGTGGAGAATCCATAGAACAGCATAATGAAGAAGAAAATAATTTTATAAAAGAACAAAATGAAGATAGAGAAAATAATATAATTTCTAACAAAGAACAAGCTAATATTAGTAAGAAAGTAAAAACAGAAGTAAAACCCAATAATTTGATATTAGGAGCATCAAATGGTATGGTATATAAATTGGATGAAAATAAAAATACAATTGAAAGAAATATAGGAAGAGAAATAACATCTATATCCAATGATGATGAAATTATAGGAAAAGGAATGATGCCTTCATATCAAAATAAAAATTTATTAGCAGTAGGATGTTATGCAGGAGAGCTATTTTTTCTAAATAATAATTTAGATATTATAAAAGAATATAAATATCACGAGGGTCCTATATTTTCTATAAAAAATAGAAATGGTAAATATGCTTGTGGATCATACGATGGTAAAATATCCATAATAAATATGAAAAATATTGATAATATTATAAAAACAAAAGGGGAGAATAATAAATCTAAAAAAGATAAGAATAAAAAATTGAATACGGTATTTCCAGTACATAATGCATCAGTGTATGATATAGAATGGTTATCACATAATTATATAGCAAGTTGTTCAGCTGATAGAACAATAGCAATAACAAATATAGAAAATAAAAAATCCGAACTTTTAAAATATCATAAAAATGATGTTAATTGTATAAAATTATATGAAAATGATAATAAATATTTAATATCATGTTCAGATGATGGAACAGTAGTGGCAACAAAATTAATTTATGAAGAAAATGAAAAAGTAGATAACAGTAAGGATGAAGAAAATAAAAAAGAAATTAAAGATAAAAAATATAATAATTCTAAAACTATTATAAGAGCTAAAAAAGAATGTGTATTTAACCACAACAATAAAGTACTCTGTTTAGAAACAACGAAAGATCATATAATATCAGGCAGTTCGGATAATACTGTAAGATTATGGTCTATAGAAGATTATGATAACTCGCATATTACCTATGCGAAAAACAAAGATATTACCAAAGGTATTATCAATCATAGAAATTTATTTTATCATGATAATAGTGTTTATTCTGTTTCTTATTCTAATGATTATTCTCTTATAATATCTGGATCTTTAGACAGAACAGTAAGATTATGGGATAGTAGATATGGATTGGTTGGTAAATATAATGCTAGAGGTGCAGTATACGATGTAAAAAGTAATGGTGCTAATAAAATAGCTGTGGCAGTAGAAAATGATAATATTGTGGTTCTGGATATAAGAATGATGAAATAAATATCTTTTTAAAAATTATTATTTTAAAAATAATAACTTTCAATCTTATTTTGTTTATCTAAATTTTTATTCGTAGAAGTTTTCTGACTGGTTGTAACCTATCGTGGTTTATGATATTGGATTTTTGAAATATATTTAAACTTGTACTAACTAGTTTCATTACAAATATGCATTAATCTCATTCTACCTTATATTCTAAAGGATTAGGATTTTTTCGCATAGGCGTATCTGATCCTATCATCTCAATTTGTTCGAGATTATTAATATCTTTCTTGATATAGTATTATTGAGACACGAATTAATATGAGGATTGCAATTACACAGCTAAACACTACTTTAATATAGTAGTGGAACCGTTGTATATATATATTTAAAGTTATACTACCCAACCCACAACTACTTAACAAGTTTTCTCTTCTATCTTATTATTTTTTTTTGAAATATCTCCTATAAATAATTTTTATAATTAAAAAGAATCGCTTAAATATAATATTTATTTAATTATGCATAATTTGTTTGTTTATGTCATCTTCTATCTATAATTTGTTTATTTTTTCTTATTTCATGCATAATACAAAACCTTTCTTTTACCCCAATGTCTAAAAGAAGAAAGACCACACACATAGAATCTAGCAAAGAAAATAACAAAACAAACAATACAATTACAGAGACTACCGATAATGACAAGATAAAATCCGAAACAAAGGAAAAGAAAAATAACCATGAAATAAATGAAAATCACAAGTATAAAATAAATTATGAAACAGAAGAAATGAATAATCCTATAATAAATAATATTACAACAAAAGATAATAACAATACATCAGAATATAATAATTTAATGGAAATATACAACAAATTATCCAACACGAATAAAAATACAAATATAAAAAAAGATATAAATACAATAAAAGAATACTTAAACAATTATAAACAATATAATAACATAAAAGATATAATTCTCATATCTTCATTGCATTGTATACGTATAACCAATAAACCCTTAAATCAGAAATATATTATTATTATAATAAAATTAATATCAGAATTATATAACAATGAATATAATATTCCCAAAGAAAATAATATTATAAATATAAGTAGTATTATAGATTTTATATTAATACATAAAATATTTTTATTGTTTAGAAATAAAGATATTATTCATTTTATAAAAATAATTAATAAAAATAATGGTAAAGATAATAATAACAATGATATGGATGAATGTAATGATAACATAAATATTAATAGTAGGGATAAAGATAATAACAACATAATTACTAATATTACTACTAATAACAATAAAGATAATAACTTTTATATAATAAAAATATACTCTATTATAATAGAATATTTAACATCTAATTATAATAATAAAAATTATAATGATAAGATAAACATATTAAGATATCATTTTAAAAGTAAAGAACATAATCTTATAAGTATTTTATTATATTCTATAGAATTATATTTACAAAAGAATAGAAATATAAAAATAATTAAAGAAATAATAAATAAATATAACAAAGAAATATTATTATTTCTAAAATATTTGCATAAGAATAATAATATTTATAATAAGAATGATAATATGAATAATAAAGATGGCAATATAAATGGTAAGGATAATACTATTAATAATATTACTACTACTGCTATTAACAATATTACCATTAATTATAAAAAGATAATATCATTAATAAATATAAAAGATATAAAAGAAAAAGAATATTTAGTATTCAATATAGATTGTATAACATATAGAGAAATATATAATAATAGTACTAATAGAAGAGATAGAATATTACAGAATATTGATAATATTATAGAATGTGTATGTAGTAATATAAATGATAAAGAGACTACAGATAGTAATAAATATATGGATGATATAATAACAATAGATAGTATCAGTACCAATAAAGATATTATGGATAATAAAGATATAAATGAATGTAAAATAAAGAAAGAAATAATAGAAGATAATATAAAAAATAATAATTCTAAAAGAAGAGTAATAGCATTACAAATATTGTATAATTATATTTATTCTTATAACAATAAAGATAATAATAAAGAATATAATATAAATATAATATTTAATATCAAAGGATTAGAAGATAGAGTATTAGATAAAAATGATGCAATAAGACATATGGCTATTGATTTATTTACTGAAATACATAAATTTATAATCTATAATAACATAGATAATAAAGATAATAAAGAGGTAAGTGATAATACGAGTAACAAAGAGATAAACAATGATAATGGTAATAATACAAATAATAAAGAAATAGAAGATAATAATAATATTACTACTAACAAAATAGATAATATTAATACTAATGATATAATAACATTTTATATAAAAATATTAAAGAATATGATAAATGGTCTATTAACAGATAACAAAGAAGAATATATAAGAATATTTAATCATATAAATATTAATAATAATATATTAATGTATATTTACATTAAAGATAATAATATAAGTATGATAGAATATTATAAGAGATATAATATAATATTAAATAATAAAGAGATAGAAGATATAAATAATATAATAACCACATATATCAACAATAAAGATATAGATAATAATAATGTTATAGATAATAACAATAATAATATTACTACTAACAATAATACTACTATTATTAAGAATATGAATATAAGAGGCAAATTATTATTTTATTTTAAATTCTATAATATTAATATAACAGAAGATAAAATAATAAACTTAATAAAGATAGATATTGATCTTATAATTAATTATTTCAATAGAAATAATAATAAAGATGGTTATAATAATGATAATAGAGATGATTATAATGATGATAAAGATAATAGTGGTAATAAGGAGATAGAAAATAATACAATAAATAGTATCAATAATACTAACACTAACATTACCACTAACACCATTACTATAATAAATAATAAGATTATAAAAGAATTAGTATATTATATAATAAACAATAATAATATATTTATAATAAATAAAATAGTAATGATACTCAGTAAATATAAAATAAATAATATAGAAGATATAAAGATAAATAATAATTATTATTACATCAAACATATTATAGATCCTATAGACATAGAATATTATAATTATGATAATAATGATATTACTACTAATAAAGATATAGAAGATAATGATACTGTTATTAATAATAATAATAAATATACATATAATTATATATATTATCTTAGTATGATATACAGTAAAGTATCTAATTATAATAAAGATAGAATAATAAAAATAATAATAGAATATATAGACGGTATAGAGATAGAAGCTTATAAAATAATTATAATTATAAGCAATACAGCTTCTATGTTATTATTAGAAAGATATATTTATAATATCATTAGGTATTACGATAGAGACAAGAGTAATAATGATAATAGGAATGATAGTAATATCAAGGATAATGATAATAGTAATATTAAGAATATAATAGAATATTTATTAGAATATACTAATATTACTAACAGTGTTATATATTTTATTCTTACAGGTAATATAAATATTACCAATATAAAATATTATGTTCTATTATTAATATGTATTAGCAAAGGTATAATACACATAAATGATAATACTAAAGATATAAATGATACTAAAGATACAGATAATAATATAAAATATTATAGAGATTATTTTAAAAAAATGTTTATAAGTTATATTAATAATTTAGATTCTAATACTAAAAGTTTATTCTATGATGTTTCTTTAAAATTAAAATCTAAGATTATGTATAATATAGATACTAAAGATAGTAATGATAATAGTAATATTAATAATGATGGTATAGATACTATAGATAATAATAATATTACTATTGATAATAAAAATAACAATAAAAATATAGATATTACCACCACTACTAATACCAATACTACTACCACTAATACTGATAGTAATAATAATAAAACTGTTAGTTATACTACGATGGAGAATATAAAACTTAATAATATAAATATAAGCAATGTTAATAATCTTAATAGATTTATAAATATTTATAAGAATTTAGATATACGAGATAGAATGTTTTATTATCTAATAGATAATATATTAGATAATATTAAAGAATATTTTAATTATGATAAAGATAATAATAAGAAAGATAATAATAATAATATTGATAATAAGAATACGAATAAAGAAGAGATGTATAATATAATAGAAGATATTAAAATATTAAAAAATATAGAAATAAATTATAGAGATATAATATTTTCTATAAGATTTGATAAAGAGTGGATGTAGTAATAAGATAATAGTAAGTGGTATTAAGCGATATTAAGAGTAGTATAGTAGTTGTAGTAGTAATATTACTACAACTTAATATTACCACTACTACTACAACTATACTACCTAATAATATTATTACTATTTAATAAAATATTATTATATAATTTATATTAGATATTAACTATATTTATTTATAATCTATTTTATAACATTTATTAGAACATACAGTCTTTCTAACAACAAATGTATTACCGTCACCTAATGAAGATAGAGTATATGAATATATAGGTTGTGTAATAAATAGATTATCACATATATCACATAGTTTATAATACATTGTATTATTATAGTTTATAGTTTTATTTAAAATAGATATATCATTTAAAATATTTCTATTTATATTATTATTTGTAATAATAGAAGTAATAGTATTAATAGTATTAATATTGGTATTACTATTACTGTATGTGGTATTACTGTTACTACTAGAGTTATAACTGTTATTATTACTATTACTTCTGTTACTACCATTATCACCTCTACCACTATTACTAGTACTAGTACTGCTACTACCACTATAACTATCCTCATTACTATTATTATTATTATTATTTTCATTGTATCTATCTTTACCTCTATCACTGTATATATTTATTTTATTATATAATTTATTATAAGATATATCTTTTAATGTATCTATACTCTTATATAATATATCTCTATCATATTTATATGGATTACCTCTTAATCTCATGATACTAAGATTATAAAATATTTTAAAGAATTTAATTGGTATGTGTTTTATAAGATTACATGATATATCTATCATGGAGCATGGTGAACGTGTAAATAATATATCTATAATATCAGTTATATTTTTATTAGGATTATTAAATATTCTAGTGGTGTTATCTTCAGAATAATAATTATCTTCATTTATTTTTATATTTGTTTTAGTATTTCTATTGGTATTTGTTTTAGTGTTTGTATTACTTATATTTGATTTAGTATTTGTATTACTGTTATTATCTTTATTTCTACTTCCATTCCTATTACCACTCATATTATTATTACCTTCATTCCTATTACCATTGATATTATCATTCATAGTTATTTCAACGGTTATATTGTTTTCTATAAAATTATTATATTTATTAAAATAATATTCATAGCACTCCAATTCTATTTCTTCTATTCTGTTATTTCTTAGATTTAAATATTTTAATTTCTTACAGAGTATTGTATCCATTGGAAAGTATTTTAATTTATTATCTGATAGATCTAATTTCTCTAGATTTCTATTTTTAGAAAAATTATTATCTATTCTGTATATTTTATTTTTGAAGAGTGGTAGAATTCTTAGATTGGTAAGATTGGATAGATCTGGTAATATTTCTATTTTATTATTACCTAATCCTAATTCTTCTAGTGCTGTTAATTTGTTTAATGTTTGTGGTATTTCTGTAAGTTGGTTGTTACTGAGATTGAGCCATGTAAGTTTTGTTAATAATCCTATTTCATTGGGTAGATATTTTATGTTGTTGTTAGATAAATCCATTTTTACTAAATTTGTAAGATTTGCAATACGATAATCCACCATGGTTATTTTATTGCTGAAAAATCCAAATTTTCTTAATGACTTCAATTTGTAAATGACTTCTGGAAATTCTGTAAATTCATTTTCACTTAAACCCAATCCCGAAAGATTTTGAAGATTTGCAAACTGCTCTGGCAATTTATGCAATCTATTTCTTGTAAAATCTATCCAAGCCAATTCTTTCAACAATCCTATATTTCCACTTACATTTTCTATTTTGTTATCATTTAATGCAAAACGTGTTAAACATTTCATATTTTTAACATTATTACCTACGATCCGTAAATTATTATTACTTAAAACCAACCACTCTGTTGTTTCTGATACCTCATAATCAAAGTTATTAAGATTTGAATGTGAAAGATCGATTGCGTCGCTTATAGAATATTTCATGTGCATATGTTTATTTCCTCTTATTGTATATATGTTAATGCGATTTGTTTGTTAGAAATAAAAATCATGCAACTTTTATAGATGAAATACTGATAGTTAGAGATATGAAACAAAAATCAAAACTTTATAAAAATATTTTATCATCAAAGTGCATAAATGCACAGATAATTATTTTGTTTATGCAACAAAACATAAATAGATGGTTTATTTTTTATCAAAATAAGTGTTTAAGATAAATAATGTATATTTGTTTTTGTGATAAATTATAAGATTATTTAGAAGTTAAGATAATGATATAAATAAATTATAAGATTATTTAGAAGTTGAGATAATGATATAAATACAAATAAAGATAAAAATTATTTAGAAGTTAAGATGATGATATAAATGTAAATAAAGATGATATAATAAAGGTGATATAAATGTAGAAATGATATAAAGGAATATAAAATATATTTAGAAATTAATTACAAACGCTTTAAAAAGTATATCGTATAGAACAATATCTATAATCTATACGATATAACACAATATAATTTAATACTACACACAATATAACTTTATAACCTCTATTTTGATTTCTGATTTAACCATTACTATATCAATAAGAATTATAAATCCTAGTATTATGTGAATGTGATTGTAATATATATCACACATAAATTCCTAACATTTAGAATATAATGTAAGATAAGATTAATACATATATATTATAATGAAACCATTTAATACAAGATTATTCGTGTTTTAAAGAATTAATAATTTTAAAGCATAATAAACAATAAATCTGTCAGAAGACTTTAACTATAATTATAATGTTATTTTAAAATAAAAATAACCAATCACAGCAAATATACCATTCAAATATAAAACCAATCATAAAAGATATAAAATAATTTTATTAATTATTTGTCATAAACAACTCTGGATATTGTTTATTAACCTTTACGAACCCACTTACCAATTTCATATCAACATTATCACTTAATTCATCTACATATATTTCCTCAATGGTATTACTATCTATAACCTTACCTGTAACACATAATATACCTTTTGTATACATATGTAATTTTTTATAATTTATAATAACCTTACCAGTATCAGTAGATAATTCAACAATAGGAGGATCTATGTTAGAAACAGTACCAATAATTTTTACAATATGAGAAATATTCGCAGATAGATCAGATGCAGTAACAAACATGGGCAGAAAAGAATATTAAAAATAAATAATATAAATATTAAATATTATATATACTTTTTATACTCTTTATTATTTTTATTTCTTAATTCGAGAAGATTTCATTTCTTTATCTTCTTTTAAAGTTACAGAATTATATTGTTTAAATGATGAATTATATATATAATAATTATTATAACTAAGTAGTATAATTATAATAACTAAGTAATATAATTATAATAACTATTATATATTAATTAACAATCATAATAATCATAATACTAATCAAACAATATACCAAGTAATATAAAAATAAAATATTTTTATCCTTATGCCTACTAAACAACTACTTCCTTTACATTTTCTATTTATTCTTCTTAAAAAGAATATAACCATTGAAATATTAGAAAAATATACAAATAAAAAATATATTGGAATAATTAAAGGATATGATGAATATATGAATATAGTTTTAGAAGAAAATAATATTAAGAATGATATACGTGGTATATGTGATACAAATGATAATACTAAGAGCGATATAGCTGATATTAAGAATGATAATAAAGATAATATTAAAACTGATACTGATACAAATGATACATGTGATAGAAAAATATTGATAAAAGGAGATATAATATCAACGATAAAAGTCAATAAGAAATTTAATTTAAATGATATAGAAAACGTTTGAATAAATAATTTTTATAATACAATAAATGATATGAATTAGTGATACGAATAAATGATAAATGAGTGAGTGATAAATTAAAAAATAACAATTCTTATAAAACGATAAATATTTTTTAAATAAATAATTTTTATAGAATAACGTATAATAAATATCTTTTAAATAATTTTTATAATACAATGATACTAACAAATAAATATCTTTAAATAAATACTCTCATCATATAACAATCAATTGATTATAAAATACTCTCATCACATAACAATCAGTTAACTAACAATCAATTAACTATAAAATATATATCATTACTGATAAATGCTATTGGTCCCCTTTAAATTTTATGTTTTATATAAAAACCAAAAAAAAAAATTTATTATGCAGGGGTCGATAGACAACATCAAAGAAACCACCACATTTTTAGATACATCCAAAAACATAATACAAGCATCAGAAGACGTAAAAACATTTTTTAACCTTCAAAAATTCAAAATCCCATCAGATACTGACGAAATCAAAGAACGTGCAAAAACCAACATAGAACGTTTTAAAGGCAATTATCTCCTAATATTCTTATTCTTCTCCATAGTATTTGTTATAAAACAAATATTAGTAGTACCAATAATATTATTATGGTTAGCATACACATATTTATCCTTCAAAGACAATATCGCAATAAATGGAATCGAAATAAAAAAAGAATATATATTAATAACAACCATAATATTAACCATAGGATATTTAATAGTATTTAATGTCGCGCGCAGAGGCCACTACCCGTGCCCTGCCCGCGAAGCTCAGATTTTTCATTTACAAATTATGGCGTCAAAGGGATTCGAACTTTGACAATTTGGAATTTTCTGAGCTAGAAATATTAAATATTTATTTTTTTCAGTTTATATTATAAAAAATAATTATTTCATCCATATGTATAAAG